>PVKP010039261.1:0-18753 GCA_004027715.1 Plecturocebus donacophilus
TTTAAAAGTAGGAGGAGAGCATAACAGATTACAGACTGAAAAGATCTTGAAACTTAGTGAAAACCACAAAATAGAAAATAAGCCAAATAACATTTAAGTGTGATGAAGGAGATGTTCTTAGGGCCAGTTTTAGTGAGTGGTAAAATTTAATTGTAATTATAAGCAAAAGTCTAATATATATGGCCATTAACAGAATTCAATTTAAGACTAAGTTGTACACACATCAACAGTGTATTCCTTTGAAAGCATTTAGTTGTGTGGTGTGAGGAAGAAGGGAACACTGAGCTAAGATGAAGCTGAGCTTTTTATTATCCTGAATTATGTACTCTTAAAGTCCATATCCAAATTACTTGACCAAGCTTCCTTAAGACCTGGAGAAAAAAAATATACATAAGAGAAACTGTTGGCTGAATGTGGTGGCTCGCACTTGTAATCCTAGCACTTTGGGAGACTGAGGTGGGTGGATCACTTGTGCTCAGGCATTTGAGAACAGCCTAAGCAACATGACAAAATCCCATCTCTACAAAAGAACAGAAAAATTAGCTGGGTGTGGTGGTGCCTGCTTGTAATCCCAACTACTTGGGAGGCTGAGGAGGAAGGATGACTTGAGTCCAGAAGATTGAGGTTGCAGTGAGCTAAGATTGGCCACCACACTCTAGACTGCACAACAGAGCGAGACCCTGTCTCAGGAAAAAAAAAAAAAGATTTCAGGTTGGTAACGTGGTAATTAAAAGCAGGATTTGCAAGCTGCACACATCACTTCAGTTCCTATCTCATTGGACATAACCTAGTCACATAGCATATGTACAGGGTTGCACAGGAAGCTGGGCAGTTAGTTTTCCGTTAAGCATCCATATATCCAGCTAAAACTTCTATTATTATAGGAGAGGATAACAAAGATCATCTTGAATCTGTTCAATATATTTAAAAGTTATTAAAAACTGAAGGTTTTGGCTGGGTGTGGTGGCTCACGCCTGTAATCCCAGCACTTTGGGAGGCTGAGGTGAGTGGATCACTTGAGGAGTGGAGTTCGAGACCAGCCTGGCCAACATGGCGAAACCCTGTCTTTACTAAACATACAAGTACTAGTAGGCCATGGTGGCACACGCCTGTAGTCCCAGCTATTCGGGAGGCTGAGGCGGGAGAACACACAAGTACCTACAACTTGCCACTCCCCTCCTCCGCTATGTATATAGTACATTAATGCTTAACCCCATGCATAATACATAGTACTACCGATGCCTGATCATACATAGCACATCCCCCACAAACTCCACATACCAGTGATTACACAACATGCTTATCAGGAGGTGGAGGTTGCGGTGAGCCGGGATTGCACCACTGCACTCCAGTCTGGGTGCAGAGTGAGACCTTGTATCAAAACACAAAAACAAAACTGCAGGGTTTTGTTTGTTTAAAACAGGGGTCTCACTATGTTGGTCACAAGCTGATCTCAGACTCCTGCGTTTCAGCGATCGTGTCACCTGAGCCTCCCAGAGTGCTGGGATTACAGGTGTGAGCCACTGTGCCTAGCTAAAACCTGCAGATCTGAAGTCACAGTGAATAACAAATTACTTAGCCCACATCTCTCAACAAATTACAACAGCAAGCTTATTGATTTTTATGGCTATTTCCCAGGACAAACTATGAAAAAGACAGACCATCCCAGTTCTCCACTACTAAAATTATGCCATGAAAAATATAACCTATTTTTTCTTTTTCTTTTTTTTTTTGAGACAAAGTCTTGCTCTGTTGCCCAGGCTGGAGTGCAGTGGCGTGATCTTGGCTCACTGCAACCTCCACCTCCTGGGTTTAAGCAATTCTACTGCCTCAGCCTCCTGAGTAGCTGAGATTACAGGCGCGCACCACCATGCCCAGCTAATTTTTGTGTTTTTAGCAGAGACGAGGTTTCACCATGTTGGAAAGGCTGGTCTTGAACTGCTGACCTTGTGATCCACCTGCCTTGGCCTCCCAAAGTGCTAGGATTACAGGTGTGAGCCACTGTGCCCGGCTATATTTTTCTTTAAAAAGAAAAAAAATCCTAGGGTGTAGTTGGGTGAGCTACTTATCATACTAGGCCAGCTAAGTGAAAAGGGTGATCTCTCTTTTATCGAGATGAGATCTCACTATGTTGGCCAAGTTGGTCTTGAACTGCTGGCCTCAAGTGATTCTTTCCCCTCAACCTCCCCAAGTGTTAGGATTACAGGTGTGCCAAGGGGTTGCCTCTTAACCCAGGTAAGATCCAGGGTATAATAGACATCTTATCTTTATCTGCCTAACTACTTCCTCTCCTGATAGAAGCACCATCCTATCTTATTACTCTGGGGAGATACTACTCTAATCCATCAACTGCCAAGTATTCTACAGGTATATGATCAATACCTGGCCAATCACACTGGGCCCAAGTCCTAGCTATACTTCTGAATCTAAGGACTGAACATGAAATTTAGAGCACATCAATCAATCAAAATCCTCTGGAATAATATATACTGACATACTTGCTTTCTTCTAAGGCTGCTAAACTGGGATGATGTAAGTCTGGAGCTGCCCGTGGCTTTGGCCTCTGTTGTATAGAGGAAGCCGATTTGTAGAAGACAATATGGCCAGAAGGAGAAACAGAGAGTGAAAAACAGGATCACATGAAATCTCTGGAATGATTTTTAAAATTTTATTTATTGAAAAAAAATTTTTGAGACAGGGTCTCACTCTGTCACCCAGGTTGGAGTACGGCTATGTGATCATAACTCACTGCAAGCCTCAAACTCCTGTC
Organism: Plecturocebus donacophilus; assembly: GCA_004027715.1. Classification (NCBI taxonomy): domain Eukaryota; kingdom Metazoa; phylum Chordata; class Mammalia; order Primates; family Pitheciidae; genus Plecturocebus; species Plecturocebus donacophilus. Next base: position 2,771 of record PVKP010039261.1, read on the forward strand.
TGAGCCTCCCCAAAGTACTGGGATTACAGGCATGAGCCAACATGCCCAGCTGGAATCCTTGGATTTATTTGACGATGCAGCTAGTTCCACCTCTGTGCTTACAAATTAAATGAACCAGTAAATCCCTCTTTACTGCTTAAGGTAGTTTTAGTTAGCTTTCTGTCACTTGCAAATAGATTTCTAACATGCAGAAATACATTCCTAAGGATAGAGGAAGCAAAGTGGATCTAATGTAATAAATGCTAGTCCTCAGAGTAGAAAGCAGGGTGAAACAGAAATAGAAACTTCTGTTCATAAATAGGCTTACAGAGTGTTCCATTAGTCCATCTTATTTCTGATTCCATGGTATCCAACAAATTTCTATTGAAATTAAATGAAATGTTGTTTCTGTCTCAAAAGTATTTACTTCCAGAGGGTTAGGGAATAAAGATACTTTGAGACAGATGAGAGCTCAAAAGCATTTACTTCCTGAATATCATTTGTCAAGGGTTATAGAGACATACAGGCTGATAGAGAGCCTAACCCTTGGCTGTGTAGAGTTCTAGGTTGGAAATAACTTTTTGTAAGAATTCCAAAGGCACTTCTGTTAGGTTCTTTCTAGCTTCCAAATCTGCTGTTGAGAAGCTTGAAGACATTTTGATTCTTGATCCTTTATATGTAACATTACATGTAACAATCTGCCCCTCTTCCTACCCCTACATGCTTACAGAATCTTTGTGTGCTTGGGTGTTCTTGTATCTCACAAATAAATGCTCTGGAGTTGGTCTATTTTCATCCGTTGTGCTGTGACCTTTTGACTCTGGAAATTCTATCAATCAGTTATGGAAAATTCTTAATTATTGTGATGACTTCTTCCCTCCTGTTACCTCTCAGGTTATTCGGCTATTGACTTTCCAGACTGGTCCTCCTATTTTCTCCTCTCTGTTTTCTATGTTTGTCTTTTTTGGCCCCACTTTCTGTGAGTTTGTCAACTTTAATTCCTAGCTTTTCCCCTGAATTCTAACTTCTGCTACCATATTTTCTAATTTCTAAGAGCTGTTTAGTTCCGTTTCTTAATAAAACAGCATCTTGTATATTATTATGGCTGTAACATCTTACCTATCTGAGGATATATTTTTTTCTTTTGAGACAGGGTCCAGCTCTGTCACCCAGGCTGGAGTGCAGTGTCACAAACACAGCTCATTAAAGACTTGAACTCCCAGACTAAAGCAATCTTCCTGCCTCAGCCTCCCAAGTAGCTGGGACTACAGGCACGCACCACCATGTCTGGCTAGTTTATGTATTTTTTGTAGAGATGGGGGTCTCACTATGTTGTCCAGGCTGGTCTCAAATTTCTGAGCTTAAGTTATCCTCCCACCTTGGCCTCCCAAAGTGCTGGGATTTACAGGCATGAGCCACCACACCCAGCCTGAGGATACAGTTCTTAAAAAAAAAGTTTTCTTATTGCACCATGTTTTCTCCATAGCCTTTCCCAGATTTGCTTTGCTCCTTGTCTTTCACAGTGTAGAACTGCCTTATTTGGTGATCCTCAACTGTCTGTTCATGTTTAAAAGTGAGGAGCTAAAACATGGTTTAGAAGCTGTGTCGGTAGGGTAGAGGGTGGTTTGTTGAGCCTCTCTGCTCCATGTCCTGGCTTGGTCATTTGTTGGGAAACTCAATTTCAACAACTTTAGTAGGTCTTTTCTCTTAGGCTAGTCAAATTCTCCACAAGACTCTTCCAATTTCCTTCTGAGAGGCCGAGGGTGGGAAATGAAGAGATGGAGGAAAACATTCAGTATGCATTCATTCCCACAATCCCCATCTTCAACACAGAAATGTGGCTCTCAATTGTCTTAACATACCTTCGAAAGTACCATTTATTACTGTCATAGATTAAAAAGTTATAGGTTTATTTTGTATTATAATGCTGAACATATTTTCACATTTTTCAAAATTGAAAATTTTTTATATTTTTCAATTTATGTTTATTAATTATTGAGATGAACATTTCTCAATAATTTTAGTCAGTCTTTACACATTAAGACTATCTTAATTCATTGTTTTGAGACAGGGTCATGCTGTTACCCAGGGTGGCATGCAGTGTTACAATTACAGCTTATGGTAGCCTTGAACTCCTGGACACAAGTGATCCTCCTGCCTTGGCCTCCCAAAGCACTGGGATTACAGGCATGAGCCACCACACCTGACAAGACTACCCTTTGATAGGTTGCAAATATTTTTTCTGAATTGGGCAGGAATCTTTTATACAATTTACTTCTTTACAAGTAGAGAAGTAAGAACATTAACTCTGGAGCTGGACTATTGGGTTCAAAACCTGGCTGACATTTTCCACAAAGCTGACACTTTCAGCTATAAAACTTTGGCAAGTTGGTCAGGTGTGGTGGCTCATGCCTGTAATCCCAGCACTTTGGGAGGCTGAGGCCGGCGGATCACCTGAGGTTAGGAACTCGAGACCAGCCTGACCAACACGGAGAAATCCTGTCTCAGTTGGGCGTGGTGGCTCACGCCTGTAATTCCAACACTTTGGGAGGCCGAGGCAGGCGGATCATGAGGTCAGGAGATCGAGACCATCCTGCCACCCTAACACAGTGAAACTCCATCTCTACTAAAAACACGAAAAATCAGCCAGGCATGGTGGCATGTGCCTGTAGTCCCAGCTACTCAGGAGGCTAAGGCAGGAGAATCACTTGAACTGGGGAGGCGGAGGTTGCGGTGAGTCGAGACTGCGCCACTGCACTCCAGCCTGGGTAACAGAGACTACAGCTCAAAAAAAAAGGAGGCTGAGGCAGGAGAATCACTTGAATCTGGGAAGTGGAGGTTGCAGTAATCCAAGATTGCACCATTGCACTCCAGCCTGGGCAACAAGAGCAAAATGCCATCTCAAAAACAAAAAACAAATAAACAACACCGAAAACAACAAAATATTTTGGCAAGTTATGTTACTTAACTGGTGTCTGTTATATGTCCATATATGAGAAAAACAGTAACCACCTCTTGAGGTTTTTGTGAGAACCAAATGATTTTTATTCATATACATCTAGTTCATCTACCTAAAGTGCTCAGAACAGTGTTCAGCACATACTGTTTGCTATAACTGTTACCTATGATGATGATGGTAACGATGACTGTGCAGTCACTATATTTCTGAAGTCTTGTTTGGTAATCAATAATGTGTTTAGAACTCTCTATTAGACAAAGTCATAAATCAAAAGTTTCCAACTTCCTGTACATGTTGAAAGCTTTAAATAAACATCCTTCAATACAAAATATGGCCCCCATGGCTCAAACTTAATTCTATGACAAAATCATACTTATTTTGAAAGCCTAAAGATTATTTTTTTAATGGCTAAAAAAATACCAACAAGCTAGACATTTTAATTCTGTTGAGATATACAAATAGAATTACTACAGCAGCCCACACATTCTATGATTTCTAAACATTTAAACATCAATGGTTTTAGGGGAAGATGCTGTTGTTCTTCACAGTTCATTAAAAGTTCAGATGCTTTTTGTGAAAGCCCAACTTTTCTTCTACCTGCTAAACTGTCTTTTCAGAAGTCTTGCCGGATGTTTTCTTTGTTTGCCTCTCCATGTTGCTGCTTAATTTGATAGATTTCATTTTCTAGCTGAACAATTGTCCGTTCAATCTCGTAATTCTTACTGACCAGGGATACCCAACTAGAATGGGGGGGAAAAGGAAAAAAATTACTCAATGTAAAATTTCTCTTAGAAGATTTTATCCTAAATGTATATACATGTTTTCCTAAGGCCATAACACTAAGCTTCACTTTTTTTTTTTTTTGAGATGGAGTTTTGCTCTTGTTTTCCAGGCTGGAGTACAGTAGAGCAATCTCAGCTCACTGTAACCTCTGCCTCCTGGGTTCCAGCGATTCTCCTGCCTCAGTCTCTCGAGTAGCTGGGATTACAGGCACACGCCACCATGCCCGGCTAATATTTTGTACTTTTAGTAGAGATGGTGTTTCACCATGTCAGCCAGGCTGGTCTCAAACTCCTTACCTCAGGTGATCTGCCCGCCTCGGCCTCCCAGTGTGCTAGGATTACAGGTGTGAGCCACCGTGCCCAGCCTCTCACTTTTAACTTTCCATTTAAAAAAAAATCAAGGCAAATTGTGGAAAAGTAGGTAAAGGGTTAGCAATTTAAAAGATGATAGATACTCACTTTGACTCCATTTCTCTCAATTTGGATCCAGCTGTGAGTTGCATGTTCTTTCGCTGCCAGTTTAAATCCTGAATATGTTTTCTGTAAAAAATTATTTATATAATCCTATTACATTTTAAACTAAGACCTAAATCAACAGAAAACTCTAACATAAGAAAATATCTTAATCCCATGAGAACAATATTATGCACAGTTACAGGCTAACTATAGAAATTATCTTTTTTTCTCTTCTGAGATGGAGTTTTGCTCTTATTGCCCAGGAGGGACTGCAATGGCACGATCTCAGTTCACTACAACCTCCGCCTCCCTGGTTTAAGCGATTCTCCTGCCTCAGCCTCCCGAGTAGCTGGAATTAGTCATCCACCACCACGCCTGGCTAATTTTGTATTTTTAGTAGACATGGGGTTTCTCCATGTGGTCAGGCTGGTCTTGAACTCCTGACCTCGGGTGATCCGTCTGCCTCGACCTCCCAAAGTGCTGGGATTATAGGGGTGAGCCACCACGTCTGGAGACATTACCTTTCTTTATTATTATTATTTTGCATTTGAGGTTCTGGGGTACATGTGAAGAACATGCAAGATTGTTGCATAGGTACACACATGGCAGTGTGATTTGCTGCCTTCCTCCCCATCATCTATATCTGGCATTTCTCCCCATCTCTCCCCAACTCCCCACCACAGGCTGTCCCTCCCCTATGTCCCCCCAACAGACCTCAGTGTGTGACGCTCCCTTCCCTGTGTCCATGTGTTCTCATTGTTCAACACCCACCTAAGAGTGAGAACATGTGCTGTTTGATTTCCTGTTCTTGTGTCAGTTTGCTGAGAATGATGGTTTCCAGGTTCATCCATGTCCCTACAAAGGACACGAACTCATCGTTTTTGATGGCTGCATAGTATTCCACGGTGTATGTGTGCCACATTTTCCCTGTCCAGTCTATCATCGATGGGCATTTGGGTTGGTTCCAGGTCTTTGCTATTGTAAACAGTGCTGCAATGAACATTTGTGTGCGTGTGTCCTTATAGCAGAATGATTTATAATCCTGTGGGTATATACCTAGTAATGGGATTGTTGGGTCAAATGGAATTTCTATTTCTAGGTCCTTGAGGAATCGCCACACTGTCTTCCACAATGGTTGAACTAATTTACACTCCCACCAATAGTGTAAAAGTGTTCCTATTTCTCCACATCCTCTCCAGCATCTGTTGTCTCCAGATTTTTTAATGATCGCCATTCTAACTGGCGTGAGATGGTATCTCCATGTAGTTTTGATTTGCATTTCTCTAATGACCCGTGATGATGAGCATTTTTTCGTATGTTTGTTGGCCTCATGTATGTTTCCTTTATAAAGTGTCTGTTCATGTCCTTTGCCCACTTTTGAATGGGCTTGTTTTTTTCTTATAAATCTGTTTTAGTTCTTTGTAGATTCTGGATATTAGCCCCTTGTCAAATGGGTAGATAGCAAAAATTTTTTCCCATTCTGTTGGTTGCCGATTCACTCTAATGACTGTTTCTTTTGCTATGCAGACGCTGTGGAGTTTGATTAGGTCCCATTTGTCTATTTTGGCTTTTGTTGCCAATGCTTTTGCTGTTTTTGTCATGAAGCCCTTGTCTATGCCTATGTCCTGAATGGTTTTGCCTAGGTTTTCTTTTAGGGTTCTTATGGTGTTAGGTCTTAAGTCTTTAATCCATCTGGAGTTAATTAACTTTCTTCTAACGATTTTATTACAAGTTTCGTAAAATGTGCTCATTGTGAGAAATCTCACACACACACAAGCACACACAGATTACAAGCCTCAAGTCCCTCCTCCCATGCATGTCTCCTTCTTCCTGATAACTGCTGTTGAGTTTTTGGTGGGTGTCCTTTCCTATATGTGTGTGCAGAAATTGGTTTCAAAAATCAGATTACATGTGTTATTCTGCAACTTTTTCCCTCTTAAAAGTGTGTGTCTGTAGACTTACAAATGGCAAGTGGCAGAGATGTTTTCAGACCTTAGGCCTATTTCTCCTCTAAGGTAGAGCAAATCCATTGCCAGATGTTGAACAAAGAGAGTAGATCAATTGTTTACTTTCATCTAACTGCAGTCTCATTGCTTTTTCCTCCTATTCTGTTTATTAAAGGTTCACTTAAACTTTACTCTGTAATAGGAAAAAACAATTTACCTTAACTTCTGAAGTTCTTTCTGTGCGTGTTCAATCATATGAACTAGATTTCTGAAGGAAAAGAGGAAAATCAGATTAAAACACATTAAAATCTAACAGTACCACTTAAAAGTGAACTTTTACAAGTTTTTCTGCTAAAAATTCTATTTATGGAGCTCTGTGCCAAGAAATATGTTGGACACTCTATAGTCGATCACTGTCACCCATGCTGGAATGCAGTGGTGTGATCATGGCTCACTGCAGCCTTCACCTCCCAACCTCAAGTAATCCTCATGCATTAGCCTCCCAAGGAGCTGCAATGCTCCCTCCTCGGCCTCCCAAACTGCTAGGATTACAGACATGAGCCACCATGCCCTGCTTGATACTTTGAGTACTTAGGTCACTTTTTTTTTTTTTTGAGACAGAGTCTTGCTCTGTTGCCCAGGCTGGAATGCAGTGGTGTGATCTCAGCTCACTGGAAGCCTCTGCCTCTTGTTCAAGCGATTCTCCGGCCTCAGCCTCCCAAGTACCTGGGATTACAGGTGCATATTGTCATGCTTTTCTAATTTTTGTACTTTTTCAGTAGAGACGGGGTTTCACTATGTTGGCCAGGCTGGTCTTGAACTCTTGACTTCAAGTGATCCATCCGCCTCGGCTTCCCAAGGTGCTGGGATTATAGCTGTGAGCCACTGCACCTGGCTTGTTTTCTTGAGAGAGTCTTGCTCTGTCGCCCAAGCTGGAATGCGGCGGCACAATCATAGCAGCCTCACCCTCCCGGGCTCAATCAATCCTCCCACTTAGGCCTTCAGAGTAGCTTGGATTACAGGAGTAAGCCACTATGTCTGAATAATTTTTCTATTTTTTTTTTTTTTTTTTAGAGCCAAGGTTTCACATGTAACCCAGGTTGGTCTTGAACTCCTGGGCTCAAGCAATCTGCCCACCTTGGCCTCCCCTCCAAAGTGTTGGAATTACATGTGTGAGCCACCAAGCATGGCCTTTTGTCACTTCTTAAACTGTCATTACATTTTGTCATAGAGAAGATGGAATATATCTGAGTTTACGCACTTATTTTCTCAACCTCCTTTTATCTCTATATTTTTGTATATACATATATCTTGTCATTCTCCTCCTGTCTACTGCTAACTAGAGAGAGGCGAGAAGAAGAAAATTGTTGTAGAAGGCTAGAGATTGGGATATCAGTCTGTATTTACATGTGACTTACACACAGGATAATAAAAAACAGACACCAGTCCAGGTCAGCTTTAACTAGCACAGGAGAAAAGTTCAACAATATAGAGTACCATATGATTATTATCATTAGAGAATAAAACAACAACAGGTTTTAATCTCTTTTTAAAGTTTAAATAACTTTATTGAGATATAATTCTACATCATATCAATTTCCTCTTAGGGCAATAGATCAATCACCTATAGGGTCCATTTCAACCCCATCTAGCTCTACTGTGTTCTTGCTCTAGATCTAATTGTTTCCTGGCTTTGGTGACTCAAATTTTCTGCTGCTCACCTGAGTTATTCTCCTATCTCTACTGACTGATTTCCTTGCACTAGCTGCAATTCTCTCAAGATTCAGTCTTTTAAACAGCTGTGACTCTCTAGGCTTTCCCTCAGGTCATCCCCCTTTCCTTGGCTTCAACAACCACTCCACCCTGAGGACTACTGATTTTAGTGCTCTATTCCAGACTTCTAACCACCAACAGGGAGCTTTTCTTTGAATTAGCTTTCCCTGAAAGTTCAGTTTGTCTTCTCCCTTCTCCCACCCTTCCTCTTAAATATACTTTGATAAAACATAGTACACCTCCTCTGGAGAAGTGTCCAATGAATTTGGAGAAGAAGACAAAATATGCTCAGGGAAATGTTAAACACTATAGAGCACTTTGTGGTCAAATGGAAAAGAAGTGATGTGCATAATTATTCTGTGTATAGTTACTCAGAAGCGGAAGACAATACTGGAAGCAGAATTTCAATCAGGGAAGAAGACAAGTAAGCAAATTAAAGCTGATCCCTAAACAAGTTAAATTTGGGTAGAATAGGTAAAGGAAAGGGCAAGTAAAGGCCCAGAGGCAGGATTTATGATAATCACCAGAGAGAGGACTAGTTTGGGTTCAGTTAAAAGTCTACAGTTGAGGTAGTAAGGAAAAGGCCTTGAATACCATGTTAAAAAGCCTGACCTGACTAGGTGCTCACACCTGTAATCCCAGCACTTTGAGAGCCTGATGCTGGAGGATCACTTGAAGCCAGGAGTTCGAGACCAGCCTGGCCAACATGGTGAAACCCTGTCTCTACAAAAAATAGCAAGGTGTGGTGGTACGCATCTATAATCCCACCTACTCTGGAGGCTAAGGCAGAATTGCTTGAACCTGGGAGGGATGCAGTGAGCTGAGATTGTGGCACTGCATTCCAGCTTGGGCAACAGAGCAAGATTCTGTATCCAAAAAAAAAAAAAAGCTTGGCCCTTACCTTGCAGGTAATAGGGAATTACTAAAGGTTTTCAGGTAAGTTGACAGCAATGTTCTTTTCAATGTAATATTTTTTCCCCTACATCTATGGTCTCCATTCCTGGAATGTTTTCCTTGTTTCCTTCTAAACATCCCAATTTCACCCTTCTTCAACAACCCTCATTGTTAATAACCCGTCTCTCTCTTTTTTGAGACAGACTACAGGTGTGTACCACCATACCGGGCTATTTTTTTTATTGTTTTCTTTTTTGTAGAGACAGGGTTTCAGTATGTTGCCCAGGCTGGTCTCAAACTCTTGGCCTCAAGTGATCTTTCTGCCTCAGCCTCCCAAACACTAGGATTACAGGCATGAACCACCACACCTGGCAATGTCCCATCGCTTAACAGCTCAGTTGACAGACTACAGCACACAATGCAGTACTTGCTTCCATATTGCCAAAAATGGACTCCTGGTTACTTGGCATAAAACTTCTTATCTTTCCCATTAGATAAAGCTTCTTGAGAAGAACCACATTTTTCCATTTTGTGAAACAGATTTTTTTACTGATGTATCTTAAATTTCTTAATCACCCTAATCCCATTCTTTTTTCCCCCTCTTGCTACACACACACACACATAAATAAAACAAATAAACAAACAAACAAAAAAAGTTAGTTGTAGGCTTTGTAGAGTTTCCCAAATTCTGGATTTTGTCCACTGGATCATTATGTGATTACAAATATTTAACACGTAATTCTGAAGATTTGAGAAACAGTATTTATCATTTTGTGGTTTTGCTTCATTTTATGTAGCTATGTTTCAGGAAACACTATAACAAAAGTTGTATATACTGTTATGAAGTTCAATGGCCTTTTCCCCTTAAATCGTTAATAGACTCAGGAAACTTTAGGGCTCAAAGGGGCCATGCAGATATTCTAACCACTGAATTTTATAAGCAAGGAATCCAAATTCTAGATAGGCAATAAATACCAAAGCTAGGCCAGGTGCAGTGGCTCATGCCTGTAATCCTAGCACTTTGGGAGGCCAAGGCAGGTGGATCACTTGAGGTCAGCAGTTGAGACCAGCTTGACCAATATGGAGAAACCGCGTCTCTACTAAAAAAAATACAAAATTATTCAGGCGTAGTAGTGCATGCCTATAATCCCAGCTACTTGGGAGGCTACACAGGAGAATTACTTGAACCCAGGAGGGAGAAGTTGCGGTGAGCTGAGATCGCGCCATTGCGCTGCAGCCTGGGCAGGAAGAATGAAACTGTCAAAAAAAAGATCTGGGCTGCTGAGCATGCAGATTCTCAGCTGAAGAAGAACAAGGAGGTGCTGTGCCTGCTTGTTTCGTCTCTCATACAGAAATAACCGGAGGACAGAGCTCAAGCTCCAAGTGTGGAATCTGTCAGTGGTGCAGTTTCAAGAAAGTTGCTTTACATTTCTCAACTTCGTTTTCTCTTTTATAAAATAAAAAAAAAAAAAAGTCTACCAGGATGAGTTTATTTTAGGATTTAAGATTTTAATCTATGTGAGAGATATGTATATGTGTGCACATGGATATGTACATATTTCCCCTAGGAGAAGCTGTGCAGCATTTGCTAACTCAGCGTTCACAGGACTTAAGAGCATACCATATGACTAATGAGAATCAACTGTTTAAGCAACACTTGGTAACACTATCAAATGGTGCTCTGTAAATGGGACCTCAGAACTCATTTTCTTACAATATTATACTATAAATGTGGTAGTTTGGTTTAGGTCCTCTTAATATTCTTGAACTTTGAGGTGGGTTTCAAAATAGTGGCCTTTCATATGGGTTGTAGTTCTAGAACATAGTCCTAAGACAAAGTCTAGCTATATTATTTTTACCACACTTCTCCTACCCATACTTTTTTTTTTTTTTTTTTTGAGACAAAGTGTCACTCTATCACCTGGTTGGAGTGCAGTGGTGTAATCTCAGCTCACTGCAACTTCTGCCTGCTAGGTTCAAGCAATTCTCCTGCCCCAGCCTCCTGAGTAGCTGTGACTACAGGAGCACCACCACGCCCAGATAATTTTTCTGTATTTTTAGTAGAGATACGGTTTCACCATGTTGACCAGGCTGGTCTCAAACTCCTGAGCTCAGGTGACCCGCCTGCCTCGGCCTCCTGAAGTTCTAGGATTATAAGAGTAAGCCACTGTGCAGCCTTTTTTTTTTCGTGTCTCACTCTGTCACCTAGGCTGGAGTACAGTGGCATAATTTTGGCTTACTGCAACCATTGCCTCCCAGGCTCAAGGAATTATCATGCCTCATCCTCTCAAGTAGCTGGGATTACAGGCATGCGTCACCACGTTCAGCTAATTTTTTGTATTTTTTTTTTCCAGAGACAGGGTTTCACCATGTTGGCCAGGCTAGCCTTGAACTCCTAACCTAAAGAAATCCACCCACCTTGGCCTCCCAAAGGGCTGGGATTACTGGTGTGTGCCACTGTATCTGGCACCTCCCATACTTTTAAAAAGTACTAAAACTTTGGGTGAGATGAAAAGGAAAAAAAAAAAAGAAAAGATAACAAAAAAAACCTTCTTACTCATTGTATACTTTCCAGGCATTACATCCATGCTGTGACATTAGTTCTAGATTCTCAATTCTAACTGCTTGATGCTCTAACTGGGCCATAGAATTGTTTACACATTCTTGCCACGCAGTAATGTCATTTTTTTGACCAGAGGAAGGGGCTGGAAGCTCATACCTGAAATTAAAAAACAAAATAAAATAAAACCATGTACATTGCCAAGCCTTTACAACTCCTCCCAATAGAATGTCCCTTGAGTATAACAACTACAGAAGTCTGAGGATGTAAACCTTATAATAATAAGAAACCGATATATCCTAACAATCAATTTACAAATAAAATTTAGCACCATTATGTTCACTTAAATGTGAACTGGTTAAATAAGCAACATTACATTCACATAAAAGTCTGCTACATTAGCTATTAAGTGATGTTACTAAAGAATATTTAATAATATTAAGATGTCAGTAAAATATTAAGGGGAAAGTGGTAGACAAAAACTTCGCTACCATTTTTGTAAAATGCTCACACCCACGCATCCACTAACAAACCCATGCCCTGGTAGAGAAAAAATGGGAAGGGATACGACCCTGTGCTATTCTCTCTTCATACTACCAAGCCCTTCAACACTGCCGCCCCCCGCCCCCCCGCGCTGTGTGTGTATATTTTTAAGACTGGGTCTCCCTCTGTCCCCCAGGCTGGAGTGCAGTGGCACAGTCTCGGCTTCCTGCAACTTCCATCTCCTGGCGGTCAAGCGATCTACCTACCTCAACCTTCCAAGTAGCTGGGTCCATGGGTGCGTGCCACCACCCCCAGCTACGTTTTGCATTTATTTATTTTTTGGTAGAAATGGAGTTTTGCCTTGTTTCCCAGACTGGTCTCAAACTCTTGGATTCAAGCAATTCATCAGCCTCAGCCTCTCAAAGTGCTGGGAGCCACCATGCCCGGCCAACACTGCTAATATTAGCCAGCAGATTCTTCACAAATCTCAGCTCATTATTGAGTTACGATAATTTTAATTTCCATTTTAATATTCTTACCGTTTCATACTGAGCAATTCAATTGGTTGTCGAGCAGCCAGTCTTTCAAATTCATTTCTCATTATGTCAGTCTGATGTGTAAATCAGAGAAAGATTTTTAAGATATGTTGACCATTAACAATCACCAAAGAACAGATTTAAGCTACTTAGATATTTACTCTTTATACTACCCATTATAATGAATCATTTACCTTCCCCTAATTCTTCTCTGGGTTAAATGCTCTCTAGAATCTGGAACACGAACACACACACACACACACACACACACACACACACACACACACGCTTCATATTCAGCTTAGGCAGGAAAAGTGGCATGTATTAAGGAGCCCACAGAAAAAAGGATTAATCCTAAACCAGTGGTTCTCAATTCCAAGAGCATATCAGAATCAGTTGGATAATGCTATGGTTTGATTGTTTGTTCCCTCTGAAATTCATGTGGAAACTTAATCCCCAATGTAACAGTATTAAGAAGTGGGGCCTTTAAGAGGTGATTGGGTCATGAAGCCTCAATCCATTCATGGATTAATGAGTTATCCCTAGAGTGGGTCTGTTACAAAAGCCAGCTTGTCTTTTGTGTACCTCACCTTGCTATGTAATGCCCTGTGCTGCTTCAGGACTGTACAACAAGTCCACATCAGCAAGAAGGCCCTCACCAGATGTAGCCAGTGAACCTTAGCCTTTCCAGCCTCCAGAAATCTAAGAAATAAATTTCTTTTCTTTATATTCACTATCTTCTCTAGCAATTTTACTATTTGCAAGCAAATGTAGTACAGCTATTCTTCTTTGGGGCCAACATTTTGGCCAATATCCTATCCCATTTCTGTTCTGCACATTTCCTACCCTGAGTATAAATAACCGCTTAAAATATTCGTTTATAGTAATACTTTCGTTATTCCATGTAATTTTAATTTTCTGAGGGCTTCGACTATCTTAACAATTAGACTAGAGAATAAGTATCAAAGTCCTTACAGAAGCTTGCATTAATGTTTAAAAGTTTTGCATTAAGCATTTCTTTCTAGAGAAAGCATTTTGCGGGGGCTACTGATAAATTACACACAATCTTAAGAAAATGTAGTTACCTAGTTTTGTGCAAAAAATCGGGGCATTCTAACTAGAAAATTCTGCAGTGACAGACAAGGAGTAACAGCTAATAATTAGATAAGAGGCAGTATAAAAATGCGGTTTAAGTAGTCTTGAGCCATGTGGCACAGGAGAAACACTTATCTAACTCACATGGTCAGTAACTGATAGATCTGGAATTTTAGCTCAACTCTCTCCAAAGACTAAGCCAGTGTTCAGGGAGCTAAGTCATGGAAAAAAAAAAAAATCCCTGCTCACAGAGTAGTCTCATCTCAGCTTTGAGAGGTCTTCCTCAACCACCCAACCTAGAGTCACCCAGTCAGTTTATCACTATCATTCTCTGTGCAGCATTTATCAAAATCTGATATTTTATTTATTTTTAAATTTTGTCTTTCTGTTCAGTATTCAAAACAAACAATCTGATATTTTCTGATCTATTTATCGTCTGTCTCAACACTCTAGATTGTAAGGTTTATGAGTATGGACCCTGCCTATCCTGGTCTCCAATATCCAGCATGGAACAGACTTTTATAAATAGTTGTTAAATGATTTAATGAAGAGTAATTTCAGAGGCAGTTTGAAGAACGGCTAAGGTCTTTGTCAATTAGCCTCTCTAAGCTGCAGTTTTCCCAGCTAAAAAATAGGATAGCAGGCCAGGAGCAGTGGCTCACACCTGTAATCCTAGTACTTTGGGAGGCTGAGGCGGGCGGATCACAAGGTCAGGAGTTCGTTCGAGACCAGCCTGGCCAATACGGTGAAACCCCATCTTTACTAAAAATACAAAAATTGGCTGGGTGTGGTGGCAGGTGCCTGTAGTCCCAGCTACTCAGGAGGCTGAGGCAGGAGACTCGCCTGAACCCAGAAGCGGAGGTTGCAGTGAGCCAAGATTGTGCCACTGCATTCCAGCCTGGCTGACAGAGTGAGACACCATCTCAAAAAAAAAAAAAAAAAAAAAAAGGGGGATAGCAAATATAGTTACATAGTATATAGGGCTGTTTTGTGCACCAAGTAAGACAGTGAGCCCAGTATACATTAGCAACTGTTACTAAGAAAGGATGCTGGGCGTGCTGGTGGCTCACATCTGTAATCCCAGTACTTTGGGAGGCTGAGGCGGGTGAATCACCTGAGGTCAGGAGTTCCAGACCAGCCTGGCCACAATGGTGAAACCCCTTCTCTACTAAAAATACAAAAATTAGTCGGGCATGGTAGTGCATGCCTGTAATCCCAGCTATTTGGGAGGCTGGAGCAGAAGAATCAGTTGAACCTGCGAGGCGGAGGTTGCAGTGAGCCGAGGAGTTGCACTCCAGTCTAGGAAACAGAGCAAGACTCTGTCTCAAAAAAAAAGAAAGGATTAATAACCAGTAAACTAATTACAAAGAATCACTTGAACCCAGTTTACTGATTATTTAATACAAAGGTATTTAAGAGAGAGGAAAAAAAAAACTGGTGAAAGCACTTTAAAAAGTCTGTGATTGAATGCAATTATTTGAAACCTTCAGAAGTTAGTCCAATAAGGAAGCATTATTGTATTTAGTTCTTAATGTGGTTAACATCTACATTTAGGTAACAATATGCAGAAAAAGTATAGGAAAATACGTTGATAGGAACATGTGTCTTCTACTTAAAACTTAACCAAGGCTGGGCGTGGTGGTTCACACCTGTATCCCAACGCTTTGGGAGGCCGAGGCAGGCGGATCACTTGAGGCAAGGAGTTTGAGACCAGCCTGGCCAACATGGCGAAATCCCGTCTCTATCAAAAATACCAAAATTAGCTAGGCATGGTGGCAGGCACCTGTAATCCCTGCTACTCAGGAGGCTGAGGCAGGAGAATCACCTGAGCCCGGGAGTGGAGGCTGCAGTGAGCCGAGATGGCACCATTGCACTCCAGCCTGGGTGACAGAGCGAGACTGAGTCTCAAACAACAATAGCAACAACAAACTTACTAACAATTTTTTCATGTTACTTTAATGTTAATACTGTCTTTTTTTTTTTTTCTTTGAGACAGGGTCTTGTTCTGTTTCCAGGCTGGGGCGCAATGGCATGATTATGGCTCGCTGCGGCAGCCTGGAGTTCAAGCAATCCTCCCACCTCAAGCAGTTCTCCCACCTCAGACTCCTGAGTAGCTGGGACTACAGGTGTATGCTACCATGCCTGGCTAATTTTTAAATTTTTCTTTTGTAACGCCCAGGGTCTATGTTCGCTAGCCTGGTCTCAAATGATCCTCACACGTCAGCCTCCTAAAGTGCTGGGATTACAGGTGAGCCACCACACCCAGCTAAATACTGCCTTTTAATAAAACAATCCTTTCATAAATAGTTGTAATGGGGGAGAAAACTTCCAAACTATACATATTGAAATACTTGAATCCAGTAATTTAGAAATAATATCTTACATTTCATTTAGCTAATTAGACCCTAACTAGAATTTTGGGTGTATTTCAAGGTTATACATTTAAAATAGTATCTACTCAACTGTGTGGAGTAGAACAGCATCTGACTCCCTAGGCAAGCATAGGTACTCCTTTCTTTC
>PVKP010039262.1:0-20280 GCA_004027715.1 Plecturocebus donacophilus
CAGGCTGGAGTGCAGTGGCGCAATCTCAGCTCACTGCAACCTCCGCCTCCTGGGTTCAAGCAATTCCCCTTCCTCAGCCTCCCGAGTAGTTGGGACTACAGGCGCGTGCCACCATGCCCTGCTAATTTTTTTGTTTTAGTAGAGACGGGGTTTCACCATGTTAGCCAGGATGATCTTGATCTCCTGACCTCATGATCCACCCACCTCAGCCTCCCAAAGTGCTAGGATTACAGGCGTGAGCCACTGTGCCCAGCTGACCCCATCTCTTGAAAAAAAAAAAAAACATTTCCACCCACTAACATGAAAAGAGTTTCATGAAATCCACAATATATACAATGAAAAAAGTATTCCTTGTATGTTAATAATTGACCATAAATTTCTAACAAACTTTATCTTAAATTTCCTTCTGATCCTTATATATCCATATCTGATTTTTACATACCAACCAAAGTTTCTTTGTTTAAAATGTAGGCACATTTTTAGATATTCAAGCAAAATACTTTATTATACTTAGGGTAAAAGGAATCAAACATTTATTTCTTTGTAGCCACTTGATAGTATATCCTATGCCACAAATATTAATAAATGGCTACTGTTTTTAAGCATGAAGTTTTAATAACATTTTATTATTTGAAAAATACATTCTGGGAAAAGATTATTGATTAAATATTTTGATGGTAAGTCTCTGACGTGTAGGACTCAGAAGACCTGGTATTAGTTTAAACTTTTTCCCCTGTTGTTAACTAATATAATTTCTTTGGAGAAATCTTTCTGGGTAACTATTTATTTGTAAAATATACTACTTAGGAGAGACAAAATGATTTATGATACTCCTTTCAACTAGAATTTTATGTATTTCTCATGCTTGTTTTGCATCATTCCAGGTCAAAAGTTGCTGGGGTCTCAGAAATAAAATGAAAATAGAGCAGTTACTTGCATAAGCAAAAGGCATCTTGCTGTGCCTTCTTATTGCGCTCAGAATGTTAGCATATAAAACCACTGACATTTTGCTTTATTTAGCAATAAAAAGATACTTCTTTGTACTTTGCTTCTTTTGATGTTTTTTTTTCTACCAAATACAGCAGTAGCCAGAACCCAAAGTTCATCTTTGTGCATTCCTTTATGATGAAGACTTTCATTGATTCATTATGTGAGAAAGGAAAAATGACCAGAAATTACTGTATGATGTGCAGCACAAACCAGACAGCACCTTTAGGTAGGCATTAAGGTATGCAAACCTGATGACTTTATGTGTATTTTTCCTTATATGTCATGAGTATGCAAATTTTGGACTAAGCTATTCAATGTTTTCTGAAAGCAAAAGGCCAACCTGTATCATGGTTATTACCAAATACTGCAGTTAAGGAGAGTAAACAAATATTATCTCAGGAGAATAGGTCACTTTATGTCCCCCAGGATATATCTAGAAACTGTTTTGTTTTGTTTTTGAAACTGAGTCTCGCTCTGTCCCCCAGGCTGGAGTGCAGTGGTGCGATCTTGGTTCACTGCAACCTCTGCCTCCCAGGTCAAGCGATTCTTGTGCCTCACTCTCCCAAGTAGCTAGGATTACAGGCGCCCTCCACCACACCTGGCTAATTTTTTTATATTTTTAGTAGAGACAGGGTTTCACCATGTTGGCCAGGCTGGTGTTGAATGCCTGACCTCAAGTGACCTGCCCACCTCGGCCTCCCAAAGTGCTGGGATTACAGGCCTGAACCACCATGCCTGGCCTAGAAACTGTTTTTCACAATTTTTTTTTTCCTAGTCAAGTAAGACATTGAGATATTTTTCACATCTAGAAACTATTTAATCAGAAGTGACTCCGCAGGTTCAGAGACTAAACAGAGGTGACTGAATACGGAGGAAGTAACTCATACTCTACACACTAAACAGAGGTTGATAAACCATACACTGATTTATTTACAATGAGGAATATAATTTCCAGGGAGGCTGAAATATTCTCCCCATAGAAACATATATTTGAGCTGGAAATGGTGGTATGTACCTGCAGTCCCAGCTACTTGGGAGGCCGAGGTGGAAGGATTGCTTAAGACCAGAAGTTCAGGACTGCAGTACACTATGATTGGGCCTGTGGATAGCCACTGCACTCCAGCCTGGACCACATGAGACCCAGTCACTTAAACATCTGGCTGAGTGCAGTGGCTGCCTATAATCCCAGCACTTGGGAGGCCAAGACAGGTGGATCTCTTCAGGCCAGGAGCTCGAGACTAGCCTGACCAACATGGCACAACCTCATCTGTACTAAAAATATAAAAATTAGCTGGGTGGTGGTGCACACCTGGAATCCCAGCTACTCAGGAGGCTGAGGCATGAGAATCGCTTGAACCCAGGATGTGGAGGATGCAGTGAGTCGAGATCACACCAGCCTGGGTGACAGAGCAAGACTCTATCTTAAAAAAAAAAAATCTACTTAAGAGGTCAGTCAGTGATCAGATATTGGGTGGGTAGGGATGGACACAGAAGACAGAGATAGATAATCTTGAGAAATTATTCATTCAGTCTATAATTTGACCCAGTTTGAAGCATCCCAGTCCATATTAGAGAACAACTCTAGTGACAGAAAAACTTCTATCTTTGTTCAGACTGGATAGATTGTCTAGTCTGTTGATTGAGACATGTATCTCCCTGCACACTTAAATTTAGGGTTATTTCATAGAGTGGGCTACCCCTCTGGATAAATAATCTTGTGCTTATATTACTGATTTTAGATAATATCATTATCAACCGGACACAGTGGCTGATGCCTGTAATCCCAGTGCTTTGGGAGGCCAAGGTGGGCGGATCACAAGGTCAGGAGTTCGAGACCAGCCTGACCAACACAGTGAAACTCCGTCTCTACTAAAAAAAAAAAAAAAATTAATTTATCCGGGTATGGTGGCAGGTGCCTGTAATCCCAGCTACTTGGGAGGCTGAGGCAGGAAAATCTCTTGAACCGGGAGGTGGAGGTTGCAGTGAGCCGAGATTGTGCCATTGCACTCCAGCTCAAGCAACAGTGCGAGACCCCGTCTCAAAAAAAATAATAATTATCAAAGATTAACTACCAAATTTGGAATATGTTGCTAATACAAATATGTGTACCTATATTGTAATTTGAGATAAAACTTCTCTGATTTATTAAAGATCCTATTTCTCAATAATACTTCTAGTTTCCATTTGAGGTAGTTAAAATTCACAGAATGAAAAGGATTTGCACAAGAATAATAAAAGAAACACTAAAAGGTTATTAATAACTTTGGAAGGCTGAGGTAGGTGGATCACCTGAGGTCGGGAGTTCGCGATCACCCTAGCCAACATGGTGAGACCCCATCTCTACTAAAAATACAAAAATTAGCCAGGTGTGGTGGCACACACATGTAGTCCCAGCTATCTGGGAGGCTGAGGTGGGAAGATGCTTGAACATGGGAGGCAAAGGTTGCAGTGAGCCAAGATCTTGCAACTGGCATGCCAGCGTGGGCAACAAAGTGAGATAATGTCTCAAAAAAAAAAAAGTTAATAACTGTAACGTCATGTCAAAAATATCTGATTTATAGAAGAGTTATGTTTCACAGATAAAAATATGAAGATTAGGTTGTGTCTTCCCATAAAAATCTTATTTTTTAATGACTGGGCAAACAGGTCAGCCCAGAGGACTATAATGAATCTGAAACCGTTATTACCATGAGGGACTTTCCCCCTCTCTATGACAAGGGGCATGTCTAGCTACAAGACTGTAGTGGTGACTTTGTAACCCAAGGAAGCACTAGTGTGGCAAAGAGAGTAGAGAGAATGAGGATCCTAGGGAGATGAGGACTACAATGTTTACAGCCCAACCCCCAAGAATGACTTCAGAGGCCTAGTCACACCTTTTATTCTCTTCCAAGGGATTAGCCCATCTGCTTCCATTTTACTTTTCACCATCTGTTAGTTATGACCAAGATTTCTCCTCTTCCTGACCATTATTACATAGAACATGATATAGTAAGTCTTTGGGTTACCTACATATCAGAAGAAAACCAGACTCAGGCTATCTTAGATATTTCATGACAGAAACTAGGGTGAGAAGATAGATTAGTGGGCTAGAAATGGTGGCAGTTAAACCAAGTGGGATAAAAGCAATTTATGGGCATATGTGAATCTTTCACACCACTCCTCTCTTGCCCTCCAGAATCTGTTCTAGGTTGGTTAAGCCTGCCACCCTGCATAGTTCCAGAGCTGGTCATTCATTTGGTAGTCTACAGTCCATACAGCAATACATGGTGCTTCTGAGGTTGATTCTAGGGTAAGATGAGAAAGCCAGATGGTATGGAAGTTTATGACGCTGTCCCAGGCAGCAACAGGAAGTAGAGGAAGGGAAAAACACAGGACCTCCAAACAGCAGCAAGAAGGAAATAAGGGGCACAGAAATAGAAACAGTCGTCTAAGTAGCTGTTCCCTAAAGGCCTTTTAAATGTCAGAAACTTATATTTGTTCTAATGTAAGTCAGAGTGGATGAGTAAAAAGTTATCACGTGAATTTTTTCTTTTTTTTTTTTTGTTTTTGTTTTTCTCACATGAATTTTTTCTAAATAACTTCTGGGTGATTTTTATTGATTAAGGAAAAAAAAACATGAAATCTACTTTATAGATTAAATATAGATGAAGGAATTAGAAGTCCAGAATGCAGTTATTTATACCCAAGCAAAATTTGATGTTCATTGTTCTAATTTTCTGGGATTTATTTCTCATTTCTTCGCCCTCATGGAAATGAAATTAATTTATCATCATGTACTCTCTGACCTATCAGGAAAGGTCTTGGTTGACATCAGCTCCAGGCCCTGCATAGTCCTTTATGGGGTACAGTCAAGCTTGCAGACATACTCAACATTTGGAAAATATTTTCTTCTGATAGCAACAGCTTTGCCTGCCACATCCAAGATAACAGCGTGGCTTTATTTATTAAAGCAAAAGAATAATAAGATATAACACAGGTAGACACTTATGTTCTAGTTTATAATGATAATTGAATTTGGGATTTCCAAGACCAGCTATTTGATTTCCTTTACTACTTTGTCTCTGCAACACAAATGAAGGACTATCAACAGAACAAAAGCATATGACTCTATCTTATAACACTTTGCTATTTTGTCAGTCACTACTGCCTTCTAACCCCTTCTTTTTTTTTTGATACTGTACTACAATAGTATGCTGAACTTTGATAAGAGCTCTTATAAAGTGGACAAATTTACTTGACCTAGGATATTGCTGTATGGCCATAAGCAAGCCACTTAACACCTCTAGGCCTCTAGTTCCTCATTTGTAAATAAGCAAACTAAATGCTTCCTTGTAAAACACATCTTGCTCCAATTTTCTGTGATCCTAAGTTTGAATGTTTGTTTCTAAAACATCACTTCAATGTGGGTTTTTTAAAATTAAATCATGAGTATTTATTTCTTATGTTCTTAAATGGTTTTACCAAAATCTGAAATATGATTTCTGGTTATTATTAGTAGACTTATTAAAACATGTGGCCAGCTGGGCACGGTGGCTCATGCCTGTAATCCCAGCACTTTGGGAGGCCGAAGCTGGAGGATCACTTGAGCCCAGGAGTTCAAGACCAACCTGGGCAACATGATGAAACTCTCTTTCTCCAAAAACAACACAAAAATTAGCCAAGCGTAGGGGTGTGCACTCCTGGTCCCAGCTACGTGGGAGGCTGAGGTGGGAGGATCACCTGAGCCTGGGGAAGATGAGACTGCCCTGAGCTGTGATTATGCCACTGCATTCCAGCCTAGGCGGCAGAGTGAGACCCTATCTCAAAAAAAAAAGAAGGGAAATCCATCTTTAAAAATATAACTATTTTAGATAATGGGAATTAATAAACTATAATCAAGGCTTTAATCAGGAAGAGTCTTTCAATTCTGGAAGTTGTAAATTTTACGTAAACTACGAGATATTACTTTCATTTTGTTTTTACTTCATGGAATTATTTATTTATTTATATTTTTTGAGACAGAGTCTCACTTTGTTGCTCAGGCTGGAGTTCAATGGCATGATTTCAGTTCACTGAAACCTCTGCCTCCTGGGTTCAAGCAATTCTCCTGCCTCAGCCTCTCAAGTAGCTGAGATTACAGGCACCCGCCACCATGCCAGCTAATTTTTTTGTATTTTTACTAGAGTCGGGGTTTTGCCACCTTGGCCATGCTGGTCTGGAACTCCTGACCTCAGGTGATCCACCTGCCTTGGCCTCCCAAAGTGCTGGGATTACAGGCATGAGCTACCATGCCTGGCCAAATTATACTTCTTAAAGTTTGATTTTTTAAATTTTAAGTAGAAATAAACCCACGAGTTAAGAGTTCATTCATTTGCATCACAGTATATCTTCCTATTTTAGGTTGTTTTTTTTTTGAGACAGAGTCTTACACTGTTGCCCAGGCTGGGGTGCAGTGGCACCATCTCAGCTCAATGCAACCTCTGCCCCCAGGTTCAAACAAGTCTCCTGCTTCAGTGTCCCAAGTAGCTGGGATTACAAGCATGCACCACCATGCCTAGCTAATATTTTTGTATTTTTAGTAGAGACAGGGTTTCACTGTCTTGGCCAGGCTGGTCTTGAACTCCTGACCTCATGATCCTCACCCACCTTGACCTCCCAAAGGGCTGGAATTACAGGTGTGAGCCACTGCACCTGGCCTATTTTAGGGTTATCTTGTCAGTTCAGCAGTGCAACTCTATGGAGTAGAATTGAATGGAGACTTTTGCCAATTGCAGGAAATGGTCATAAAAAAATACCTGTTCACTGACAGAATAAAGGTACCTTTTAATTTAGCCAAATTTCATTTACATTGTTTTCAAATCTGGTCTTAGTTGCCATTGTATAGAAACAGATCGAATTCTCTTAAATATTTTAAAACATTAATAGAGATGAATTGTTATAATTGTATCCTATTCACATTTCTCTCTTCCCTAATTTTATTGCAAAGTAAAATTTTTAATTTTCTTCCTACCAGATACAGTTCGGTAGCAGCATTTTTGAATCTCTAGAGGTTGGTTACAAATATATTTAATTAATCTCTGAATGTTGAAAGTACATAAAAGGCCTAAGTAATGCTCACAATACCTGTTTTTCAGTAGCTATTATGTATGCCACAGAATAGCAGTTCATGGCCAGGCGCAGTAGCTCATGTGTTTAATCCTAGCACTTTGGGAGGCCAAGGTGGGCGGATCACCTGAGATTGGGAGTTCAAGTCCAGCCTGACCAACACAGAGAAACCCCATCTCTACTAAAAATACAAAATTAGCCAGGCGTGGTGGCTCCCGCCCATAATCCCAGCTACTTGAGAAA
The DNA here is from genome assembly GCA_004027715.1 of Plecturocebus donacophilus. Lineage (NCBI taxonomy): Eukaryota > Metazoa > Chordata > Mammalia > Primates > Pitheciidae > Plecturocebus > Plecturocebus donacophilus. Next base: position 7,318 of record PVKP010039262.1, read on the forward strand.
CTGAAGCAGGAGAATCGCTTGAATCTAGAAGGCAGAGGTTGTGTTGAGCCAAGATTGTGCCATTGCACTCCAGCCTGGGCAACAAGAGTGAAACTCTGTCTCAAAAAAAAAAAAAAGAATAGCAATTCATGGGGGAATGACGCCGTAGGTTAGGCTGCAACAGAGGTTTTCTCTTTTTCCTGTATTTAAGGAGAGAAATAACAAAAAAGGGGAAAGGAATTTTTTTTTGGTTCACACAGTAATCCTTATCATTTCACTAGTAAGTCCATACTTCTGATGGCAATCTAGAGAAATATTGAGTATCTCTGATGTTAAGTGCAATCTAATGTGGAAAGACATATCTTAATAAGATTAAGGATCTAGTCTTCACCTTTATAGAAGGAAATTATTTTATTCCCTCCTCTTTCCCACCTCCCTCTCTCCCCCACTTGCTTATATTAGATATAGAGAGGCAAATGATCAGAGTAAATTCATTGTCCAATAATAAGTTCATGGTATTTTCTCACCATTCCGTATGTAGTGAACAATAATACCTTGCTTTTGCATAAGAATCACATAACTAATAGAATCAATATAATTGAACATTGAGATTTAAAAGTTATGAATTCTTAAAAATCATGGTTATAAATGGATAACCAGGTAATTTTTGTTGGTTTCTTTTTAAAGAAGATAATAAAGGTGTACAAAATACATATTTGCTTATATTTTTAAAGATGTTTTTAACCTCTTTTCAAAGGAAAATACGCAGATAGACACTCATCCACATACTTTCCCATCTTGTGGCTTCTGTGGCCATCAGCAACCCCATGAAAACTTTTTGGCCAGGTGCAGTGCATCACACCTGTAATCCCAGCACCTTGGCAGGCCAGGCCTCAAGGTGGGAGGATTGCTTGAGGCCAGGAGTTTGCTACTGCCTAAGAAACCAGACCCTATTTCTCCAAAAAAAAAAAAAATTAGCTAGGTATGGTGGTGCATATCGGGCATACCAGTAGTCCCAGCTACTTGGGAGGCCGAGGCAGGACTCTTTTAGTCCAGAAGTTTGAGGCTTCATTGAGCTACAGTCGTGCCACTGCAGCCCATCCTAGATAACAGCGAGACTTTGTCTCTTAAAAAAATAAAATCATTAAGGCTGGGTGCGGTGGCTCACACCTGTAATCCCAGAACTTTGGGAGGCCAAGGCAGGCAGATCACCTGAGGTCAGGAGTTTGAGACCAGCCTGACCAACATGGCGAAACCTTGTGTCTGCTAAAATACAAAAATTAGCCAGGCGTAGTGGTGCATGCCTGTAATCCCTGCTACTTGGAATGCATGTCTCTTATCCACTGTCTTTACAGGCAAGGCCTATGGATTGAAATTCTTCTTTTTTCCCTATACTCCAGGCTAGCAGTAAACTTTCCCTCATTCATATCCCTGATGTTGGCTTATTCCTTTGCTGGCCAGCTGTATGAACTTACTAACATAGCTTTTTAAAATCCCCTTAGTAGATAACGTATTTGAGAGTAAACATCGTGTCTCACTCATCATAGTGTATATCTCTGCACGGTATCTTGCATATAGGAGGTGCCCATTAAATATTGGTTAAATTGATTTGAGCTACTTTGTGGCCTCTGCATTGTTAGCATTCCAGAATTTGCCCAGAGCTATTCCTTTGGGTTTTCCTGGGACCTTCAGAGCACCTCTGTTGTCTGTCCTAATTAATTGACCCGCTTGATTTTCTTTTATACTATCTGTACAGTGGTGGGGTATGGGAAGAAAAGAGTGAACAGAGTTGGGGAAGAAAAGAGTGAACAGAGTTGGGCAAGAAAAGGATGGAATTGTTTGAGAGCGATGGTGTTCAGGAAGTTAATTTGCATATCTATTTCATATCTTTCATACATGTTTCAAAAGTTTGATGTGATTAACTGACTTTCTCTTTGTGTTGAGTAATATGGCAAAGCTGTGTTTACAGGCTCCAGGCCAACTTTAAATTTATTATTTTAGTTTTTTTTGGACATGGAGTCTTGCTCTGTTGCCCAGGCTGGAGTGCAGTGGCGTGATCTCGGCTCACTGCTACCTCCGCCTCCCGGATTCAAGCAATTCTCCTGCCTCAGCCTCCCAAGTAGCTGGGACTACAGGTGTGCATCACCACGCCAGGCTAATTTTTGTTTTTTTTGTATTAGAGACAGGGTTTCACCATATTAGCCAGGCTGGTCTCGAACTCCTGACCTCAGGTGATCCACCCACCTCAGCCTCCAAAAGTGTTGGGATTACAGGCGTGAGCCACCACACCAGGCCCATTTTAGTATTCTTAATACTTAAAGAAAAAAGGAAAATATTTATTTATTTTTGAGACAGAGTCTTACTCTGTTGCCAGGCCAGAGTACAGTGGCGTGATCTTGGCTCACTGCAACTTCCACCTCCTGACTTCAAGCAATTCTCCTGCCTCAGCCTCCCAAGTAGCTGGGACTGCAGGCATGAGCCACCACACCCAGCTAATTTTTGTAGTTTTAGTAAAGATGTTGTTTCGCCATCTTGGCCAGGATGATCCCAATCTCCTGACCTTGTGATCTGCCCACCTCAGCCTCCCAAAGTGCTGGGATTACAGGTGTGAGCCACCATGCCCAGCCAGGAAAATATTTTTTAAAAATCAGACCCCAGGCCAGGCATGGTAGCTCCCACCTATAATCCTAGCACTTTGGGAGGCTGAGGCGAGTGGATCACCTGAGGTCAGGAGTTTGAGATTAGCCTGGCCAACAAGGTGAAACCCTGTCTCTATGAAAAAAGTACAAAAATTAGCCAGGAACGGTGGTGTGTGCCTATAGTCCTAGCTACCTAGAAGACTGAGGCAGGAGAATCACTTATCCCAGGAGGCAGAGGTTGCAGTGAACCTAGATCGCCCACTGCATTCTAGCCTGGGTGACAAAGCGAGACTCTGTCTCAAAAAAAAAAAAAAAAAAAAGACTGGGGCCAGGTATGGTGGCTCATACCTGTAATTCCAGCACTTTGGGAGGCCAAGGCAGGTGGATCACCTGAGGTTGGGAGTTCAACACCAGCCTGACCAACATGGTGAACACCGTCTCTACTAAAAATATAAAATTAGCTGGGCATGGTGGCGCATGCCTGTAATCCCAGCTACTTGGGAGGCTGAGGCAGGAGAATCACTTGAACCGAGGAGATGGAGGTTGCAGTGAGCCGAGATTGTGCCATTGCACTCCAGCCTGAGCAACAAGAGAACAAAAGTGAAACTCCATCTCAAAAAAACAAGAAGGCCAGGTGCGGTGGCACACGCCTATAATCCCAGCACTTTGGGAGGCCAATGCCAGCAGATCACCTGAGGTCAGGAGTTCAAGACCAGCCTGCCCAACATGGCGAAACTCCATCTCTACTAAAAACACAAAAAATTAGCCAGGCATGGTGGTGGGTACCTATAATCCCTACTTGGGAGGCTGAGGCAGGAATGGCTTGAATCCAGGAGGTAGAGGTTGCAATGAGCCAAGATTGCACCACTGCACTCCAACCTGGGCGACAAGAGCAAAACTCTGTCTCAAAAAGAAAAAATCAGACCCCAAAACCTTTTGGATATTTTATATTTGTAAGACCACATGCTTATTTGAAAAGAAACCATATGATACAAAGCAGACTTTTCTCCTATTTTTAAAATAAAAGTTTGTTTTGCTCTTAAGCAAATATGTTTCTTCTTACTATCTTTCCTATTGTCTGTAAGATTTATTGATTGTAGTCTAAATTAATTTCTTTAAGTATATAGTATTTTGGGAGGAGGTATTTAACTTTTAAATTCAGGGATATGTGTGTAAGTTTGTTTTACAGATAAACTTGTGACATGGGGGTTTGCTGTACAGATTATTTTGTCACCCAGGTGGAAAGTGTGGTACCCATTAGTTATTTTTCCTGATCTTCTTCCTCCTCCCACCCTCTCTTCTCCAATAAGCCTCAGTGTCTGTTGTTCCTGTTTCTGTGTCCATGTGTTCTTATCATTTAGCTCCCACTTGTGAGAAGGTGGTATTTGGTTTTTCTGTTCCTGTGTTAGTTTACTAAGGATTATATCCTCAAGCTGCATCCATGTTCCTGCAAAGGACATGATCTTGTTCTTTTCTATGGCTGTGTAGTATTCCTTGCTATATATGTACCATATTTTCTGTTTCCAGCATACCACTGATGGACATTTAGGTTGATTCCATGTCTTTGCTATTGTGAATAGTGTTGCAGTGAACATACATGTGTGGATGTCTTTTTAGGCTGTAAATGCTGTTTCCCCATGGTCCAACAGCGACCCTGCCCTGTTTAACTCCCAATTCAGGGACTTAGGCCCATGTAACCACCCATAATCCTAGGTAAAGCCAACTCTGTGCCTCCCAGGTTCAAGTGATTCTTCTGCCTAAGCCTCCCAGGTAGCTGGGATTACAGGCATGTGCCAATACACCCGGCTAATTTTGTATTTTTAATAGAGATGAGGTTTCACCACTTTGGCCAGGCTGATCTCAAACTCCTGACCTCAGGTGATCCACCCGCCTCAGCCTCACAAAGTGCTGAGATTACAGGCCTGATCCTCTGCACCTGGCTAAATCTGCCTTTCTTCACCTATAACTGTCTGAGTAAATTCTTACCACCTGTGCCACCAGCCCAGCTAGTTGCTGGTCACCTCCAACGCCCATCTGATGGGCAAGATTGCCTTTCAGAGTTCAAGTTCAAAAGTTCCCCTAGGGCTCTCCTGTCAGAGCAAGTTGAGCTTAGAGGCATGGCAGTCCCTGGCTGTGCTCCATTACAGAATGCTCCTACAGCAAACCCTCTGGTCTCCGCATCAGCTGGCTTGCTGCCCTTACCACTCCTCTGAGCATCTCTCTGCCAACACCAGTGTCCAGAGTCTCATTCCGTCACCCAGGCTGGAGTGCTGAGGTGCAATCACAGCTCACTGCAACCTCCACTCCCGGGTTGAAGTGATTCTTCTACCTCAGCCACCTGTGTGGCTCGGATTACAGGTGTGAACTACCACACCCAGCTAACTTTTGTATTTTTAGTAGAGACAGGGTTTTACCATGTTGGCCAGGTTGGTATCAAACTCCTGACCCCAAGTGATCTGCCCGCCTCTAACTCCCAAAGTACTGGGATTATAGGTATGAGTCATTGTGCCTGGCCTCTCCTCTAGTTTTTAAGTAAATTGTTTTACTTTTTTGGGTAGGTAAAAAGGATCTTTTGGGATAGGATTTAAGTGATTTTAATATGAAAAGTCAAACAAGACCAGTTAATATATATCAACATTTTATAATTTTTTATAACCCATTTTTAAAATGTTTATGTGGTCCTATTTGATTCTGTGAATGAGGATATATTATTTCATTTTACTTATGAAGAAACTGATTACCTAAGAGTATAAACCTGGTTGGTGATGGAGCTAGAATTTGAACTCAGGTGCTTTGACTGTTATAACTAGTGTTACAGTGGGAAAAACTGAACTGGAAGTCAAAGAGCATAGTTATGACTAAATGAATAATTGCTTCTAAAATAAATGTTGACAGGTTCATGGGTTTTACTAGATAATAAGCATCTCCCATAAGCAATAGTTTTATACTGTCCTTTCTCCCATTTTCTGAGTGTTAACCTTTCATGTTGCTTCACCACATCAGTGAACTAATAGATAGTTCTTATGTGCTTGTATGCTATAGTATCCTTGTTCTTGTCTATGAACTCATTCTTTTTTAGGTGCTTTATGCTGACATTCGTACCCCAGGTTTACTTCTGCAAAATGCTGATGTAGTTATCATTTATAATGCCTTCAAATATTAATAAGGCAGAACAGGCCAGGTATGGTTTTTTTTCAAGCAAGAAATTTGTTATTAAAATATATCCAGCAAGATATGAAAAGAGATTAGTAGGGCAGAAATGTTTTCATGTTAAACCTTTTAAAAACAACTCTTCAAACAACTATAAGGAGAGTATATTAATAATGAAAAGTGCTGTTATAAAATGAAAACAAACTTGATTTTTTTTGTAACATAGTAAATTTTGTAAAACATAGTATCCAATTTTTAACTTTGTAAAACATAGTATCTAATTTTTTTTTTGAGGCAGAGTCTCTCTTTGTCACCCAGGCTGGAGTGCAGTGGCATGATCTTGGCTCACTGCAGCCACCACATGTGAGGTTCAAGTGATTCTCCCACCTCAGCCTCCCAGCTAACTGGGATTACAGGCGTGCACTACTGCGGCTTGCTAATTTTTTATATTTTTAGTAGAGACAGGGTTTCACCATGTTGACCAGGCTGTTCTCAAACTCTTGACCTCAAGTGATCCACCCACCTCAGCCTTTCAAAGTGCTAGGATTACAAGCATGAGCCACCATACCCTGTGTATCTAATTTTTGACAGATAAGATGATTTCATGATCTGACATTTCCTTAGCAGTGAGGGATACAATAAAATATCAATTCTCAGTGGGCTTTTATACTTACTGTTTTTTTTTTTTTTTGAGATAGAGTCTTGCTCTGTTGCCCAGGCTGGAGTGCAGTGGTGTGATCTTGGCTCACTGCAGCCCCTGCCTGCCGGGTTCCAGCAATCTCCTGCCTCAGCCTCCCGGGTAGCTGGGATTACAGGCATGTGCATATTTTTGCATATTTAGTAGAGACAGGGTTTCACCATGTTGGCTAGGCTCGTCAATTGATCTATCTGCATCCATCTCCCAGAGTGCTAGGATTTGGGTGTGTGTCACTGCACCTGGCCTATGCTTATTCTTTTCTGCCTCAGTTTTCTTTTCTGTGAAATAACATCATATTGCTATCCTATTACAAAATAATGGGAATTAACTAAGGCTTATAAATGAATATTAAACAGATATAAGAATGTTAACTTGGAGGCCTGGCTTGGTGGCTCATGCCTGTAATCCCAGCACTTTGGGAAGCCAAGGTAGGCATATCCTACTTGAGAGGCTGAGGAAGGAGAATCACTTGAACCTGGGAGGCAGAGGTTGCAGTGAGCTGAGATCACACCACTGCGCTGCAACCTAGTGACAGAGTGAGACTCCATCAAAAAAAAAGTATATATTAACCTAGAAAACTATGATTAATTGTTGAACTTTAAAAATGTTCTTAAGATATTAATAATAGGTTCCTGGAGTTTATTCTGCTATTCAAGTAGTAGAAAAACTAGCAAATCTATGATCACAAATTTGACTTCCCTGCCACAATTGATGCATCAGGACCTATGGGATCCTTTAATTAGAAAATTCCTGTAGTCTGTAGTCTAAGACCCTGAAATCAGGCATGCTGATTTCTTACTTTTTATATGGCATATATGGATTCTAGACACAAGAAAGCTCCTTTTAATATATATGAAGAAGACTTATGCTAGTATTTTTGGATTGGTACATCAATAAGGTTTTTATCACATAGAAATTAAAATGCACATAATTATATACTGAAGCAGGATATTTCTCTGCCCACTTTGCAGGATTCATGACAGAGGTTCCTAGTTTACTCAGTCCACCCCTCTCAACTCCTCACTGGAGATAGCACACAAACTAGTTTGGGAACTGGAGTGAATGAGCGCTGGAACCAGCTGGCTCTGGCAGGATCAAACTCTACTCAGACCTGCTGAGTCCCACCCCTCTCAGGAGAGAGTGTGCAGGTGAGTGGGTGCAGGAACTGACCAGACACTTTAGCCCTGGCAGGAGTGAACTCTGTGTAGGCCCCACAGCAGTGTCCAAGTGCGGGTACCTGTAACTCTTAAAGCCCCAGAGGGCCTGTTACAGTGCTCTTTTAGCTCTGCCATCCGTGGACAGCTTAAGTGTTAACAGTTCAGTGGGCCGTTTACCTTTTCACATGTGAGGCAGCTGCCCTCCACCAGCAAGGGCAAAGGACCAGTGTGACAGCCTTTTGTATCCTCACTCATGGCTCCTGAGCTCTTGTCTGGCATCCAGGAAAAATGAGGTCACACGAATGAATTGAAAGATGGGAAATGCAGGGGATTTTATTGCCAATCAAAATGGCTCTCAGCAAGAAGGGGAGCTGAAAACAGGACAGGGTGGGTGGGGTGATCTTTCCCTAAAGACCAGCTGGATTCTTCTCTGAAGTTACACTGTTAAACTGTGCCTATGAAGTCAAGCTGCTTCTCTCAGATATCCAGCTATAGTCCCATCTACCAGCTGAGTTTGGGGTTTTTATAGGCACAGGATGAGGCAGGGTGGGGCCATGGGTAGTTTAGGAAAAGGCAACATTCAAGCAGGAAAACAGGGATATTAAGTTCTCACTTTGGGCCAGGCGCGGTGGCTCACACCTGTAATCCCAGCACTTTGAGAGGCCGAGGCAGGTGGATCAGGAGGTCGGGAGATTGAGACCATCCTGGCCAACATGGTGAAACCCCATCTCTACTAAAAATGCAAAAATTATCTGGGCATGGTGGCATGTGCCTGTAGTCCCAGCTACTCGGGAGGCTGAGGCAGGAGAATTGCTTGAACCTGGGAGGCAGAGATTGCAGTGAGCTGAGATCGTGCTGCTGCACTCCAGCCTAGCAACAGAACAAGATTCCATCTCAAAACAATAATAATAATAATAATAAAATAAGTTCTTACTTTGGGCCATGGTTTCAGGCTTTTTGGCTTGAGGGTGGAGTTTTGCCAGGGACCTACCCTTTTCTGCATAGAATGTGTCTGCCCCCTCTCCTATCAGTACCATAAATTAATACTGAGTGGAGGCTGAGCATGGTGGCTCATGCCTGTAATCCCAGCACTTTGGGAGGCGGAGGTGGGCGGATCACTTGACGTCAGGAATTTGAGACCATCCTGGCCAACATGTCGAAACCCTGTCTCTACTAAAAATACAAAAATTAGCTGGCTGTGGTGGTGGTGCGTTCCTGTAACCCCAGCTACTTCGAGAATTGCTTGAACCCAGGAGGCGGAGGTTGCAGTGAGCCGAGATTAAACCACTGCACTCCAAGCTGGGCGACAGAATGAGACTCTGTCTCAAAAAAATTTTTTTTAAATAGTAGTACTGAGTTTTATCCTGAATGACTAAACCTCTTTATTCTGCTACCACTTTGCCTTTTATATACTCTCTCTTTTTCACACACACATACATGTGCACACACACACACACACACACACACACACACACATACACACACAAACACACACGCCCCTACCAGTAAATACTAGGTTAAAGTCACTATGAAATTAACATTTAAATAATTTAAAAAGAAGCTAGTTCAACAGAAAGCTAATCATATAATCAAAGCTCAGCAAGAATGGGTGATGATTTTTCGTCACAGGCTGAAGATCAGCAGTACAATGTGAGTGACGTTTTCATTATAGTGCTCTCCTTAAGCGTAATTTCCAGTGAACAAAGTATGATTCGCTTTTTGCCATTACAGATTTTTAATGCTGAAGAATGATGAAAGCTGTTGGTGAATTTGATATGGGAAACACCGCATACTTGGGTAGTTTTTTAAATGATCATGGTTCATTCATTCATGGACTCTACGTGATTCACTGAATAGGTATTAGTCACATGGTTTAGTTAAATCACTTCTAAATTAGTCTAGTGTAATGAATTGTGAATATAGATACTTAGAGCTTATATATCAGTGGTATCTTGTGGTAAATTAACTTTTTTGTGAATGACAATGTACAAGAGTTAAGTTTAGAAGAGATTGTAAAGCGTTCTGATATTGAAATTGTTCTGACTAAACTGATTCTACCTTGTAGTAAGTGAAAGAGAATAGACTGGGCACGGTGGCTCACACCTGTAATCCTAGCATTTTGGGAAGCTGAGGCAGGTGGATCACTGGAGCCCAGGAGTTCAAGACCAGCCCGGGAAATGTGGTGAAACCCCATATCTACAAAAAATACAAAAATTAGTCAGGCATGATGGCACATGCCTGTAGTCCCAGCTAACTCAGGAGGCTGAGGTGTGAGGATCCCTTGAGCCCAGGAGTTTGAGGCTGCAGTGAGTTGTGATCACACCACTACACTCCAGCCTAGATGACTGAGTGAGACCCTGTCTCAAAAAAAAACAAAAATTATTAATACCTTAAAAAAAATTATCAGTCACCTAACGTATCGAAGTAATCTGTGCTTGTTATGACAAGGAAAATAATCCAGAGATATATAAAGAAAAGATGTGTTAATCTCTCTAGTTTCTCCCTTCATTCCCTCTCCGTGAGATTCCCACCCCATGAGTGGTGTGACCATATCATATTTTTGCATACTCATCAAAATATACCTTTTGAAATATATGGTCTCCAGTTTGTATGATTATTTCTGTATTTTTTCAAGTTCCAAAATCAGTAAATTAAGTTCCTAAATCCATAGATCTGTGAATTTGTGTAACAAAGAAATCATATGGCACCATGTAGTTTTAGTCCTGTTCATTGTAATAAAAATCTGTTGGTTCAATTCCTACTTAGTGATGATATCTTGAAATTCCAGAGAATAGAAGCATTCTGCAATTTTCATTTTTGCTTACAAGCTTTTTTCTCCTAGACTAATACAGTTATCCCCGAGTTGAATAAGTACCCTTCAACTATGATGTATACCCACAAAAGGATATTGACAAAGAAGCTGTTAAACAAATTCATTTACATAAGATTGTCTAGCACTAAAATAGTCCCATCTAATTGTAATGTTTTGTTGAGTATATTATAAGATAATGGAAAAGAAACATAACGTCAATTTTTGTTTTGTTTTTTTTGAAACAAAGTCTCGCTCTGTCACCCAGGTTGAAGTACAGTGGCACCATCTCAGCTCACAGCAACCTCTGCCCCCCACTCCGACCCCAGGTTCAAGCTATTCTCATGCCTCAGCCTCCAGAGTAGCAGAGATTACAGGCATGCAGCACCACACCCGTCTAATTTTTGTATTTTTAGTAGAGACAGGGTTTCACAGGATGGGGCAGGCCTTGGGTAGTTTAGGAAAAGGCAACAAAAATACCACTGAACTATGATGTATACCCACAAAAGAATATTGACAAAGAAACTGTTAAACAAATTCATTTATATAAGATTGTCTAGCACTAAAATAGTCCCACCTCACTGTAATGTTTTGTTGAGTATATTGTAAAATAATGGAAAAAAAACATAACCCCAGTTTTTGTTGGGGTTTTTTTTGTTGCCCAGGCTGGTTTTGAACTTCTGACCTCAAGTGATCCACCCACCTCAGCCTCCCAAAGTGCTGGGATTATGGCCTGAGCCATAATGCCCAGCCCCAATTTTTTAATACATATTTTTCTGTATATTTCCTTCTTGTCTTTGTACATACAGTTACATATTTGTAAATAGTAGTATGTATATATATATACAATTTTGCACACTTGTGTAATAATATAATTAAAACATTTATCTGAAATTTTTTTTTATTTTTTTGAGACAAGGTCTTCATCTGTCGCCCAGAGCTGGAGTGCAGTGGCATGATCTCGGCTCACTGCAACCTCTGCCTCTTGTGCTTAAGTGATCCTCCTACCTTAGCCTCCCAAGTAACTAGGACTACATGCATGCGCCACCATGCCTGGCTAATTTTTGTAGATACAGGTTTTCACCATGTTGCCCAGGCTGTTCTGGAAACTCTGAGCTCAAGCAATCCACCCGCATTGCCCTCTCAAAGTGCTGGGATTATAGGTGTGACCCACCGGGCCCAGCCCCCAGTTTCTTTTATTCTGTTAAACATATATAATTTTAGTCACTAATTCTGCATGCCAAGTCCAGATGTGACCAAAAAAAAAAAAAGACTAGAAGTAGCTTCTATCATGAGAGAAGGGTGGAGGAAAAGGGTAGGTTACATTGAATACCATGTATTAAATCTCTATTCTATCAAATTGCTTATACACATCTTTATCTTAAAAGGCTAGCAAAGGACTAAAATTAAAAATAATTACAGTTTCTAGGAAACAAAATCTTGAAAGACAGCCTTTAAATGTATATAGAGATAGCTGGATGGAGCTATTTTTTTCTTGCATGCACTTTTGTATTTTCCACTTTTAAATAATGAATAATTATGGTTTCTTTTGAAATCAGGAAAAGGAAAACCTTTTTTTTTCTTTTTTTAAAGACCACTGGCATGCACCACTATGACCAACTAATTAAAAAAAAAAATTTTTTTTTTTTTTTTGCAGACAAATGGAGTCTTGCTATGTTGCCCAGGCTGACCTTGAACTCCTGGCCTCAAGCAGTTCTAAAGCCCCAGCCTCCCAAAGTGCCAGGATTACAGGCATGAGCCACTGTGCCCAGCCAAAAACTTTCTTTTAAAGAATGAAGTGGAACATCAAAGCCTGAACACTTCATGAGTTCTGGTATGCTCATATTTAGTATTTAAATTATTTTTTTAAAACCAAACTAACCCACACTTTGGGATTCCAGTGCCTTTTGGAGATCCTTTGAAAGGGATTTGTGTAATATACTTCTAATCATCGCATGCTTATAAAAAAGGACTTTCAGTGGCAGTCAATTCTAACTTAAAAAAAAAAAAAGATACTGGCCAAGTGTGGGCTCTTTCCCGTTTCCTGTGGTCCCAGCTACTTGGGAAGCTGAAGCAGGAGGATCACTTGATCCCAGGAGGTCAAGGCTGCAGTGAGCTGTGATCCAGCCATTGCACTCCAGCCCAACTGATGGAGTGAGACCCTGTCTCTTAAAAAAAAGTGATACTGGGAGAGATCCAAGATGGCCGACTAGCAACAGCTCAGGAAAGTAGCTCCCAGTGAAAGCGCAGAGAACGAGTGGACGCCGCACTTTCCGACGAATTTTTGTTGCCCACAGACCGGGAGATTCCCGGCGGAGAAGCCACGCGGGTCGCCGGCACGACTCTTTTGGCCGGCGCGGCTCTTTTGCCGGCACCCAGCGCGGCGCTTCCCAGTGCTGAGTGCGCGGGACGGACGGGCTCGGCTGGTCCCATCCCCACAAGGAAAACAACAATTGGAAGCGCTGAGGACTGAGAGTTTCACAGCAGCCGCAGCGAACCCGGGAAGGTCTGGCTCAGAGGGGAACCGGCGTC
>PVKP010039263.1:0-20278 GCA_004027715.1 Plecturocebus donacophilus
TTAAAAACATAATTGCATTTCCTTTTCGACTAGGTAATACATTAAGGTATTTTAAAATCCAAAAGTTACAAAAGGGGTAGCATGAGAAGCGTCCCCTCTACTGTCACCAGTTTCTTGTGTATTTTTTTTACCCGGAGGGTAGCCTATGTACATCCCGATTTGTTTCTTGCTTTTTTGTTTCCTTTTTTTTTTTTTTTTTGCTTTTTTGCTTTCTCATTATCTTGCAAGATCTTTCACTGAGCTTATGTAGATCTGCCTCGGTTAAAAGAAAAATCTGACAATCCATGAAAAAAAGAAAAAAAAATTGTTTCCTGTGATCTATGAAAAAAAGAAAAAAGAAAAATCCAGCTGAGCACTGTGGCACAAGCCTATAACCCTAGCACTTTGAGAGGCTGAGGCAGGAGAGCCCAGGAGCTGGAAGCTGCAGTGAGCTGTGATCAGGCCACCGCACTCCAGCCCGGGCAACAGGATGAGACCGTGACTCACAAAAACAAAAACCAAAGCTCCCTTTTTGAGGTGTATCTTACATTCAGTAGAGCGCATGCTTTGTTTTTTTTTTTTGTTTTTTTTTTTTTTTAGAGACGAGGTTTCACCATGTTGGCCAGGCTGGTTTCTAACTCCTGACCTCAAGTAGTGATCCACCCGCCTCAGCCTCCCAAAGTGCTGGGATTACAGGCGTGAGCCACCGTGCCTGGCCCACGTGTGCTTTGTTAATGTGCCAGTCGTGTATACACCTGTGTAGCCACGTTCCAATCCAGATACAGAACATTTCCATCCCCCTAGAAATTTCCTCCTGTCCCTTTGTGGTCGATTACCCTACCCCAGGAAATCACTTAACCCATTTCTGTTGTCATCAGTTAGTTTTGTCTCATGCAGAATTTCACGTCAATGGAATCATCCGGCGCATGCCCTTTCATGCCTGGCTTCTGTCTCCCATTGCACAGATGCGCCACCGTTTCTTTATCCATTCTTCTGAATTAACAGAACTAAAAGTTGAATGGAGCCTGATGTAGGGGAGGTAGGGATGATGAAAGACTTGATCCCAGGCCAGGGACAGTGGCTCATGCCTGTAATCCCATCACTGGGAGGCTGAGGTGGGCAGATCACCTGAGGTCAGGAGTTCAAGACCAGCCTGGCCAACGTGGTGAAACACTGTCTCTATGAAAAATCCAAACATTAGCTGGGTGTGGTGGTGGGTGCCTGTGATCCCAGCTACTCGGGAGGCTGAGGCACGAGAATTGCTTGAACCCAGGAGGCGGAGGTTGCAGTGAGCTGAGATCGCGCCATCGCACTCCAGGCTGGGCGATAGAGTGAGACTCTGACATAAAAAACAAACAACAACAAAAAACACTTGGTTCTCCTGGCCCTGCAAGGCACTTGCAGCCCAAAGACGTGGTCAGACGCTCAGAATAGTCCTGGTGCTAAGGAAACAGTGCTGGGGGGTAGCCAGAAAGTGCCAGGACCATACTGGAGCCCCAGGAAGGAAGAGTTCTTTCCGACTGTGGTGAGGTGGGTGGGAGAAGCCTTCCTGGCAGAGGAAGATTTGAGGAAGACATTCATAAAAAGTGGGGCTCCCTTTCCCTCACCAGCCACCTCTCCAGCCTGGGTCTGTGGGGCAAAGTCAAAGGCACAGTCTGGCCTGGATGAGTCTCTAGTAGTTGGTTAAGTGACTTCGTTATGTGACTTCGGGTCAGTCTCTTTCCCTCTGGGAGCCTCAATTTCCCCTTCTTGCAGATCAGTGGTTTACATACCGTGGACCCTGAAACTAGAGGTTTCCATGGAGATGGCAGGGGACTGGGATGGGGTTTTGGGCCCCTCATCCTTGCTTCAGTGAGCGCCACTCAGCAGGCAGTAGTGGCTTTGGTGGTGGACGGGTGGGGTTTAAATTTCAGTTCAGCCACTTTCTGGCTGGGCAAGCTGGGCAATTCCCTAACTTCTCAATGCCTCAGTTTCCTCACTTGTAAAGAGGATGCTGGCCAGTCATGGTAGCTCACACCTGTAATCCAAACACTTTGGGAGGCTGAGGCAGGTGGATCACCTGAGGCTGGGAGTTCAAGACCAGTCTGATCAACACGGAGAAACCCCGTCTCTACTAACAATACAAAATTAGCTGGGCGTGGTGGTGCATGCCTGGAATCCCACCTACTCGGGAGGCTGAGGCAGGAGAATCGCTTGAACCTGGAAGGCAGAGGTTGCGGTGAGCTGAGATCGCACCATTGCACTCCAGCCTGGGCAACAAGAGCAAAACTCTGTCTCAAAGAAAAAAAAAGGTAATAATTGGACCTGCTTTTTAGGGTTGTTGGGGAGTGACTGAGCCATGGCAAGGACAGGCTGAGCGTGGCACCGGTACAGTTAGGGTTGGATAAATGTTAGAATTTTCCTGCTGTTTCATTTTGGGCTTTATGGGCAATTTCCTCGGAAAGGAGGTCAGGGGCTCTGCTGTCAGCGCCCAGGAGGGATCTGCCTGTCAGCCTGGCCCCTTAAGTTTCTTGGAGTGGCTCCTGCTTCCTGCAGTCCCAGGCTCAGACAGGTTGGAGCCTGTCACCCAGTTCTCAGGTTCCCCCTGACTCCTCAGACCTGGGATA
Source organism: Plecturocebus donacophilus (assembly GCA_004027715.1). Lineage (NCBI taxonomy): Eukaryota > Metazoa > Chordata > Mammalia > Primates > Pitheciidae > Plecturocebus > Plecturocebus donacophilus. The sequence continues at coordinate 2,586 of PVKP010039263.1, forward strand.
TACCCTGACCCCAGTACTCCATGGGTGCCAGCTCCTGCTCTGGGCCAGGAGTGGGATGAAACGCTCATCCTGAATGAAAGGCTGGCAGGCCTGGGCTGGGCCAATAAACTGCCCCACCCATCCTGGGAGGACCTCTGGGCAGCGGTGTAAACTGAGTCATGGGGGGTGAGGGGGTGAGTCACACAGCCTGGGAGTGGGAGCCAAATGGGGCAGAGCTCGCCTGTGTGGGGTCCCTGGCTCCATCGAAAACAGCTGCAACTCTCAGCCCAACTCCGACACCCACCAGGCCCCTGGCCCACGGCAGACGGGAGCGGGGCCAGACCAGGTTCCCAGAGGGCAGGAGCCTGGAGGCTGGACTCCCAGTGGGCACGCATGTGTCTGTGTGTGAGTTTGTGTCATGTGTTGTGAGGGGCGGGTGGCAGACAGGAAAGGGAGGCTCTGACTCGGGAGGAAAGGATGGATTAGGGTTTGGAACAGAGTCAAAGCCCTGGAGAGATTTTGGCGGGAAGGCTTCACTGCCCTCTCCTGGCCTCTGAGGGTTGGGCTGATTTTCCTGCCAGCTTTCTCCCTTTAGGGGAGGGAGAAGGAGGAGCTGGGGCCCGGTGGGTGACCTGCCTGTCCCCTAGGGTCTCCAGAGGGCAGAGTCAGATGGAAGAGAGAAGATCCCTAGAAACCAATTTGGGCTTCACCCCAGAAAGGCCTTTACCCTCAGGGGCCAGAGCTGCCCAGGGACCAGGGACGAGCTCCCTGTGACACAGGTGTGTGCAAGGACTCCCAGGAGTCGTGGAGGCCCCAGAGCATTTCTAGCCTTGACCCCGGCCAAGTTGCCAAGTTACTTAACCTCTTTCTGCCTCTGTGGTCTGTGAGGACCGTAATGAGTTAATGCATCTAAACTGCTTAGGGTGTGTCTGGCAGCGCAGAGTAGGTCTATATACGTTTGCTTTTCTTTTTTTTTTTGCCAGGCTGGTGTATAATAGCTGGATCACAGCTCACTGAAGCCTTGACCTCCCAGGCTCAAGCGATCTTCCTCTCTTAGCCTCCCGAGTGGCTGGGAGCATAGGAATGTGCCACCATGCCTGGCTTTTTCTTTTTATCTTATGGTAGAGATGGGGGTCTCACTATGTTGCCCAGGCTGGTCTTGAACTCCTGGGCTCAAGTAATCCTCCCGCCTTGGCATCCCAAATTGCTGGGATTATAAATATGACTCACTGTGCCCAGCCCAGGTTTACTTTTACTATTTGAGCTTGTTTTCATATATATATATATATATATATTTTTTTTTTTTTTTTTTTAGCTTGTTTTCTTATCTATAAAATGGGTGAGAAAGGATGCCTGAGGTGGCCCTTGTCCAGCTTTCTCTCTGGTCACAGTCTCTGGTTTTATTCCCTGGGAAGTTGCCTCCTAAGCCTTGTCACCGTGCCTGACTCTATCTCCCTGGGATTTTTCCCCAATAAGCAAAGAAAGATGGGGTTGGTGGGCTTCTCAGCTGCGTGTCCTCAGGTTTACCCCTGGGTGTCTGGGGGATGTGTGTCACAGGAGCAGGGAGTTTCCCTCCTCAGATGAATCAGCTGTGTGACCCGATCCTCATCCCTGCCAGAGCCCTTCCCAGCAGGCGGGACTGGGGCGCAGCTGCCCCACTGGGAAAATCCCCCAAATCCTGCCAAAGCTCTTGCTGAAGCGTTCTCCCGACTCAGCTGTTTCAGTCCTCTTTGAGTCTGCCCGAGTTCCAGCCGGAGTCAGGAGTAGGGCGGATTCTGTCCTTCCCTGGACAGACCCTCTGGAGCCTCCTCCCTGGGGTCTGGGGGTTTGCAGAGTGTGGGAATGGGAGGAAAAAGAGTTGGCTGGGGGCCTCAGTCACCCTTCCCCTGGTTTTATAAAAGGAGCAGAGCACAGGGCTTGTCCAAGTTTGCCCAGCGCTCCCTGGGCAGAAGGCACTTCTCTCCTCCACTGTAGGAAGGGGCCAGCCAAACAAGGCAGAACTCGCTGCCAGCCCGAGGGGGTGGGTTTTGGGGGGCCATTGACCTGGCAGGGGAGTAGTGCCCGCTGTAGACCTGGAGACCCTTCCTGCCTGGTGTGCTTGGTCATTGCACTTTCTAGGCCTCAATTTCTTCATCGGTAAAAAAAGGACTTTTGGCCAGGCGTGGTGGCTCATGCCTGTAATCCCAGCACTTTGGGAGGCCGAAGTGGGCAGATCACCTGAGGTCAGGCCTTCGAGACCAGCCTGGCCAACATGGAGAAACTCCGTGTCTACTCAAAATACAAAAAAATTAGCTGGTCGTGGTGGAACATGTCTGTAATCCCAGCTACTCAGGAGGCTGAGGCAGGAGAATCACTTGAACCCGGGAGGCAGAGGTTGTGTGCCATTGCACTCCCAGCCTGGACAACAAAAGCGAAACTCTGTCTAAAAAAAAAGGACTTTTGGCTGAGCACGGTGGCTCATGCCTGTAATCCCAGCACTTTGGGAGCCCGAAGCGGGTGGATCAGCTGAGGTCAGGCATTTGAGACCAATGTGGTAAAATCCCATCTCTTCTGAAAATACAAAAAAATTAGTGGGGCGTGATGGCATGTACCTGTGGTCCCAGATACTCAGGAGGCTGAGGTAGAATTGCTTGAACCCAGGAGGAGGTTGCGGTGAGCTGAGATCATGCCACTGCACTTCAGCCTCAGCCTTGGTGACAGAGTAAAACTGTCTCAAAAAAAGGAAAAAAAAAAAAAAGGGACTCAGTTTTGGCCCAGCTTCTCTCCCAGGTGGCTCTGAGGACCCAACCTCCCGTGTGCTTCAGAAGCCAGATTCTGAGTCCTTGCAGGGCTCATCTATCTTTGCAGCCTCACCCCAAGAGCACTTTGATAAAGTGGGGGTTCACCAGTGCATCAGGAGCCCTGGAGGTGGGTGACCCGGGTTTGAATCTTGGCTTTGCCACTTACTTGCTTTGTAACCTCGAGCCAATTATTGAACTTGTCTGGACCTCAGTGTCCTCTTCTGCAAAATGGCAATAATAATAGAGCCAGGTGAAACTTAGATGAAATCATGTAGGTAAACGCTTAGCACCATGCCTGGCTCTTGTTATGAATAGAATGAGGAAACAGAGGCCCAAAGAGAGAGTGGCTTTAATTCATTCACTCATTTATTCAAGAATGTTCGCTGGGTGCAGTGGCTCACGCCTGTAATCCCAGCACTTTGGGAGGCGGAGGTGGGTGGATCAAAAGATCAGGAGTTCGAGACCAGCCTGGCCAATATGGTGAAACCTCATCTCTACTAAAAATACAAAAAAAAAAAAAAAAAAAAAAAAAATTGTAATCCCAGCTACTCGGGAGGCTGAGGCAGGATAATTGCTTGAATCCAGGAGGTAGAGGTTGCGATGAGCTGAGATTGTGCCACTGCACTCCAGCCTGGGCAACAGAGTGAGACTCCAACTCAAAAAAAAAAAAAGAGAATGTTTGGCTGGGTGTAGTGGTTCATATTTGTAATTCCAGCATTTTGGGTGGCTAAGGTGGGAGGATCGCTTGAGTCCAGGAGTTCAAAGTTGCAGTGAGCCATGATCATGTCACTGCACTCCAGCCTGGGCAACAGAGCAAGACCCTGTTTCAAAAAAAATGTTTACTTGGCATCTGCACTAGGCTGGGCCCTATGCCGGGTGCTGGAGGATAAAGCATAGCCACTGTTCTGAAGGGACCTGACAAGCAGATGAGAGAAGCAGGCGGGCGGGAGTTGTGGGAGCCTCGGGGACATGCCTGGGAAAGTTGGGGTGAGGAAGGATGCAGGAGGATCCTGAAGAATTACACCTGAGCCGGTGGGTCTGCAACATGGAACCAGGGAAGGAAGTGGGCGAGGGTAAGCCAAGCAGAGGCTACAGCACAAGCAAAGGCGTGAAAGTGAGAAAGGCCAGCATGTGTGCAAGAAAGTCACACGAAGCTTAACGTTCTTGGACCAGGAGTCTGAAGCAGGGAGTGGAAATTGGATGAGGCAGAAGGGTCTGGCAGGGGCTGAACCTGAGTCACCAAGTACTTCATTCATTCGTGTAATAATTTATGGAGTCGTCGTTCTGGCCAAGCACTGTGCTAGGCTCTGGGGACAGGGCTGAGATCTAGACACTGTTCCTGCCTTCACGGAGCACAGTATGGGCATGGGCCTTAGGGGCCAGCAGGAGACGGACATCAATCAAGCCATTACACAAGTCACCACACACTCCTGCCATCAGGGCTGCAAGGCAGGTGTTCGAGCAGAAGGAACAGCCTGAGGCCCAGGGCTGCTCATCAGGTGGTGAAGGAAGTGTCAGACGGCTCCAGTGGGGTGAGCATGGGCAGAAAAGGGTGCCCGAGGGAAGCAGGGGGGTCGATGGGCACCAGGTCATGTCCAGTGCAGGAGAGTGGACTCTATCCTGCAGGCTGCAGGGAGCCACAGAGGGCTTTCGGTAGAAGAGGGACATGGCCACTCTGCAGGAGGAATCTGTTGGCCTGGCTGTGGAGAATGGAGGGGGACAAGGGGAGAGTGGAGGTGGCTTGGGAGATGGTGGGTTGCAGGCTGGGGCAGGGCACAGGGATGGAGAGAGGCTGTGTGTGTGACACACTCAGCTACAGAAGCAGCCAGCGCTGCTGACCCCACTTGGGCATCTCTGCCCAACCCATGAGGGGCCTTGGCCCACTTTGGTCGAGTGCAAGGCACTGATGGTCTGAGGGAGGCAGAGTACCAGGCTCCAACTCGGAGACCACCCAGCTCTGGGGACTCCCAAGGCTGGGCAGAGGGGGACTCAGACCTGGGGAAGCTCAGGGTGGGGAGGAAGCTGGAGAGAACACTGAGCCAGCATCTCATGACTCAGCCACTTCCACCCAGTCAGCCCGGTGGCATCTCCGCTCCCCTGCTCTAAATTCCAATTCGCTGAGACTGCTGGAGGCTGAGTCAGCCCAGGCACGGCACGAGAGCTGTGTCCCAAGGGGCTCCCTGCCAGACACCCTGGCCCCCAACCAAGGCCAGGGCCAGACATAGGGCTGGAGAGGTGGAGGGGTGCAGGAGCCAGGCTCCAAGGCTACAGCAAGTCCTAGCAGAGCAGGGCAGGCTAGTGAGATCACGTGGGTGAATGTGCTTCGTGCGTTGTGAAAAGCTCACTGTGAGTTTTTCTCGGTGAGCGCAGGGACCTCACTGCCTAAGAAAGGGACTGGGATGCAAGTCTCACTCTGCCCACTTCATCATATGACACTGAGAACACTCCTTTCCCCTCTTGGCTTCAATTTCCTTGACCACACAATGAGGCCAATGTCTCCTAAAGATGTTCTGAGAAATAATATGTATGAAAGTGCTTTGCAAACTGTCCAGTGGGCCCTATGAGAGTCAGGGTGGTAGGGGAAGAGGAATGGCAGGGCTTCCAAAGAGACCACTCAGGGTTGTGCAAGTTGTTCACCGCACAAAGACGCCCAGCCTAGGGTGCGGAAATCCAGCCCATCCTCTGCTCCCAAACCAGATACCCAAGCCTAGGACTGCTTGGACTTAGAGTTCCTTTCTCTAATAAGCACATGTGCACCCTGAGGGCTAGCAGTGGCCCCTTAGACGTTCCTGGAGGAGTCAACCCCTGAAATTACGGGAAATCACTGAGAAATTGATTTGGGATGGAGGAGAAGTGGGGCTGCTTTTGCAGAGGTTCTAATGATAGGGCCCAGGCTCAGCAGTGAGGCACATCTTATAGCTAGGGGCAGCTATGAGGGCCTGGCTGGGTCAAGGGTTCGTCTCTCCTGGCCCTGCCTCTCTCTAGCAACCAAAGCAGGTAACCACCAAGACAGTATTTTAAAAAACACTCAAGACACACACCCAAGATGGGTTTTATTGAAATGCCAGGAGCAGGCACATGTCAAAGTAGCCAAGGAAGGGGGGACAGTGGTGGTGCAGGCTGTGTGAGTTGGCAGGGACGGGCAGGCCTCATGTCCATGGCCCTGGCATTCCCTCTGCCAGGGGATGAGTAGGCATAACTACCCTCCCCCCAAAATGGCATGCTCAGGCCAGCGGGGCCGCTACCCTCTGGAACATGAAGGCTCCAAGGAGAGGGGCTGGAAGCACTAAGTTTTCTCCCTTATGAGGGGGAAGGAGAGAAGGGGAGATGCAGGAGGAAGGGGAGGTATAGCGGGGATGAGCGTGGCCAAGGAAGGCTCTCCTCCTAGGTGTCTGCAACCAACCCCTGGTCCTGGGCAGTGGAGAGGAGCAGCATTAAAAAGGGAGGCTGAGGGTTCGTCCCTCGGGAACCGGGGCACCCCAGCCTGTGGGGGCTTGAGCCAGCCCTGAACAGAGGGCAGAAGTTCAAGCGGACTGAAGATGCAGGTCGTTCCCAAGTGACCTAGTCTCCAGAGCTGGAGGGCTGGCTTTCATGGGACAAGGAGGAAGACAGGAGGATCCATCCCCAGCACGGAGGAGGCAGAGGGCAGTCTCCCCAGCTTCGCCCCTCTAGGTCAGTTCCACATTGTTGGCACGGTCAAGCACTCGGGAGCCACGGGCACCACCCCCAAGCTGGAAACGGCTCTCATAGAGAGTGGGGCAGAGGTGCCAGCGGTTGGCCCGGTAGATGCCTAGGTAGGTGTAGACGTCAGGCTTGTAGGTGAGCAGGCACTTAATGCCTGCTGCACGGATGGCTGAATCTGCCTCCAGTACACCCAATCGGTCCGTGAAGTCGTCCGTGTAAACACAGATGACCTGGCGCCCACCCTCCTTGGCCCGTGGGCTCACCTTGGCCACCTGAAGCCGGCCTTCAACCACGGCCCGGGCAATGCCAGCCCAGGCGTGGTCCAGCTTGAAGCCCGGTGCCAGATGCATCAGCCACTTGCCTGAGAGCACGTGGTGGGTGATGGCCAGCTGTCGCAGGGTACCTGGAGTGATGGGCCGTCCGCTGGTCTGCAGAGCTTCCCAGGCTGCCTGCAGGCCCTGCACGTCCCCGGAGTTGGGGCTGTAGCCCTGCCCATACACTGCAATCCAGCCCACAGGCTCTGAGTTGGGTGAACTGGGGTCCCCATAGCGGGTAACTTGGGATGGTGGGTACTTGGCCAGCCAGGCATCCAGCTCGGTGGCAGGCGTTGTTCGGGCATCAAACACTAGCCAGGGGTCCATGTCAGCTGCCATGGCCTCTGCAGCCAGGTGCTCAGCGGTGAAGCCATCCTCACGGCCACCTGGAGAGTCCTCCTCTTCTAGCTCCTCACCTGGTTCCATCCTGCTGAGGGAACCGAGACAAGGCGGGGTCAGAGACAATAACTACAGGTACTAGGCACAGGATTAAACTGTGGCCTTGGGTAAGAGTTACTGTCCATGCGCCTCAGTTGCTTCATCTTTACAATGGGCTAACAACTGTCCCGTAGATCCGGTGTGAAAATTAGCGCTCCAGAAGGGTTGCTACAGTTATTACTATTCTCCTTGACTTACAGAGAAGGAAACTGAGGCTCGGAGAAAAAGGATTTGCCCAAGGTCACACCCGTAGTGTGCGACAGAGCCGAAAGGTAAATCCAGGCGTGGGAACATCGCCCCAGCTACACCTCCCGGCCCTGCCAAGGGCTCCTTTTCATCTGGAGCGTTGGCATTTAAGGGAGGGAGGCAGAGAAGCGCACGTTCGCGCAGCTCCCGAGGCCGGCTCTGTAGGGCCAGGCCTCCTGGGCAGGCGTCATCAGGCCCCCTTAAAGACGACGACACTGAGGCCCAGAGAGGGCATGGGCCGGTCCGAAGCCAATGGGGCGGTGCCCGGACTCGAACCTGGGCTTGTTAGAGCCTGCAGGATCGCAGGCTCCGGCCTTGCCGCGCCCGCCGCCATTAGCGCCCACGGCCCGAGCTGCGCCTCCGCCCCGGCCCTGCCCTGACCCTCCCGCCACCCGCAGTCACCTCCGGCCTTCGCTGCGTTCGACGCCGGCCCAGCCTCGGGTCCGGCTCCGCTCCTGCCGGGGTTCCGCGCTACCGCCGCCGCGCCCCGCCCCCGCCACGGCCGCCGCTGCCGCCGCCGCCATCTTAGCGCCGCGCCGCCACGGGGCGGGGCCGCCAGCCACAGCGGCCGCACCGCGGGGCGGGGCCGACAGGGGAAGGGGCGAGGCCTGCGGGGAGGTGCTGCCTCGGGGGCGGGGCCATCGCGGGAACCCAGGGAGGGGCGGGCCACGGGGGGCGGGGCCAACGTTCTCTCTTCTGGCCTTGGGGGCGGGCGGGAGCGCCGGTCCAGACCCGAGACGGATGCGCACCGTCCTGGAGGCTCCAAGTAGAGGGCACTAGGGCCCGGCGAGCGGCGTCTTAACAGGCGGCGCTAGGACCCCGCGGGAAGCGGCGGGGGCGGAGCGGGCGGCACCAGGACCCGGGGGAACCGCGGCGGGCGGGCGGCGAGCAGGCCCGGGAGCCGGGAGGCTGCGGGCGGCGGCGCTGGACCCGACGCGGAGCGAGAGGCCCAGAGATGCCGAGCAAGAAGAAGAAGTACAACGCGCGGTTCCCGCCGGTGAGCACGTGGCAGAGCCCGGCAGGAGTGGGCCCTGCTCCCGGGAGGCAGAGGCCCACTTCCCGCTGGGGAGGCGGGCGCGCCGCGGTGTTCGGGGGCCTGGACGCCCCGCCCCCTCCGTGCCCTCCCCGCGTCCGCGTCCCCCGCCCCTTTTCTCCGGGGATGCCCCTTACTCCCCCAGCATGCCCTTCGGGGACGGAGGCGACGGGGTCTGAACTCTGCTTCCCCACCTGCAGGCGCGGATCAAGAAGATCATGCAGACGGACGAAGAGATTGGGAAGGTGGCGGCGGCAGTGCCTGTCATCATCTGTATCCTGCCGGGGACCGGCCGGGTCGAGGGGCGTGGGGGAGGGAGGCAGCAGGTCGCCCTCTCCCGCCCGCGCGTTCTCCTTGACGCCCCTCAGCCCGGGCGCTCGAGCTCTTCCTAGAGTCGCTGTTGAAGAAGGCCTGCCAGGTGACCCAGTCCCGAAACGCCAAGACCATGACCACATCCCACCTGTGAGCGACGGGGCTGGCGCGGGGAGTTCACGCACGGAGGGAGGCAGAGCCTGGATAGCGAGGGAGGTGGGCGGCGGCCGGGACTCGAGCGAGGCCCCAGACTGGTGGAGGAGGGTCTGGGCGTCCCGGCAGAGGGAGCCACCTGAGCAAAGGAGGGCAGACCCGGGGGTGGTGATGGGGCCTGGGCTCCAGTCTGTCATCCGGGGCCCCTTGCTGTCACTCGCTGAGGGTCTGGGTGTCTGGGCCCCTCTTGAAGGCCAGCCCCTCCCCACCTCTTCCAGGAAGCAGTGCATCGAGCTGGAGCAGCAGTTTGACTTCTTGAAAGACCTGGTGGCATCTGTGCCCGACATGCAGGGAGACGGGGAGGACAACCACATGGATGGGGAAAAGGGCCCCCGCAGGTGGGGCCAGGGCCTGGCATACAGTGGGGAAGGCCAAAGCCACGGGGCTTGGGGGTGGCCTGGGGGGTGGCCGAGGAGTAGGGAGACCTCTGGGCAGATGGACTGTACCTTCCTAAAGGGGCCGGAAGCCAGGCAGTGGCGGCCGAAAGAACGGTGGGATGGGAACGAAAAGCAAGGACAAGAAGCTGTCCGGGACAGACTCGGAGCAGGAGGTGAGTGAGGCCCAACCCTTCGGCCGGCCCTTGGTGATGGGACCAGCTGCCTCGCCTCAGACTGAACCAGCTGGAGGCAGCTCTCATCCTTTTCTGTGACCTCTTTGCACCCCAGTTTCTTTGTAAATTGGGGCTGTGAGGTCTGCTGTCTCCGCCACTCCCGGTGATGGGCTCATGCCTTTTCTTGTCAACTCTGACCCCTGCGGTGCTCACAGGATGAATCTGAGGACACAGACACTGACGGGGAAGAGGAGACATCGCAACCCCCACCCCAGGCCAGCCACCCCCCTGCCCACTTTCAGAGGTGAGCAGCCCAGAGGCATGGGAAGGTGCTGGCAGACTCCCCAGAGCCGGCTCACCCCTCCCGCTTTTCCTGGCTCCTTGGTCTTGGTGATTGTGGCAGATTTGGGGTCTGGGAGAATAACTGAGGAGGGCTTGAAGGCAAGAGACTGCTCTTCCAAAAGATCCTGTCCCACCCTGCCAGCGCCCATGGGTGGAGCCTGGGCCTGCTCTGCCTGAACTGCCTCGAGCCTTGATCCCATGCATCTGGAGGGTGGTGGTGGGAGGGAGGATGGGGGAGGGAAGATCTTGGCAGCTGTCCCTGTGGAGGGCAGGTGGTGCTCAGGCCTGACTCCCCCCTGCCTTCTGCCCTGCAGCCCACCGACACCCTTCCTGCCCTTCGCCTCTACTCTGCCTTTGCCCCCAGCGCCCCCAGGCCCCTCAGCACCAGACGCAGAGGATGAAGAGGATTATGACTCCTAGCGCCCTCCACCCCCCCAGGCAATAGCCCCTTTTAGTTGGTTTTAGTTGCTCTGGGGGGAGGAGGGAAGGTAGAGCTGTTCTTGAATTTATTAAAAAAGTTAATAAAAGGGAATCATCAGTGTCTGTCCCAGGCTCTCTGCAGAATGTCATGGTTGCTGTCCCATCCCCCACCTGCCTTCCCCACGTGAAACTGGGAGCTGGGCCTGGGTCAGTGGCAGGTGAAGCGGCAACGAGGGGAGGGAGGTGTCAGCTGGGGAGGCTGGAGGCCCCGGCTCTGCTGAGCAGCACCAGGGCTGCTGACTGATGAAGGGAGGTGGGAGAGCTTGCAGTTGCCGGGCACTCAGGGGACACTGCTGACCCCCGGCGGGCTGCTGCCCTGCCCTGAGCAGCCTTTTATCTCTGATGGAGACCGTTCTGCCCACTGTGGGCTGCTGTGAAGGGATAAGTGGGACAGGGAACAGAACGGGTCTTGGAAACTGTAGAGTCCTGCGCCTGGTGCAGCGAAGGGCATGTGGGAAGGGGCAGACATACTGAGATTGTGCAGGGACTTGAAGGTGGTTTTTGCACAGGGCAGTGACACAGTCTGTTCATCCAGATACATTTCAGAGTGGACCCAGGAGCTGCGCTGCCTGTAAAGCAGAGGTACTGGGTGAGGCTGGGGTGGGCGCAGGTGGCCCATGTGGGGCCTTCTGGGCCCGGGGGACATTCAGTTTTAAAGGTCTATTGGCATGGTGGCACATGCCTGTGGTCCCAGCTATTCGGGAGGCTGCGGCCGGAGTTCGAGGCAGCAGTGAGCCATGACTACACCACTGCACTCCAGGCTGGGCAATAGAGCATGACTCCGTCTTAAAAAAAAAAAGTCTCAAAAAAATATATGTATATATGTATAATCTTTCTTAACAAACTCACTGACTTTCTTGTGGGCACTGGTGGCAGCAGCAGGGAACCAACAGAAGCCTGGGTGAGGGTGATGGCAGCTGGAGCAGGGTGAGATGGGGCACAGTGAGCGGCGGGCAGGCTTGGGTCTGTGCTGGCCTCGGCCTTGAGCTTGGAGACGGCTGACTGGACGTGGAGGTTGAGGGGATTGTTAAGGGTGACCCCCGGATTTCTTTCTGCAGTGGCTTTGGTGGGCAGAGGCTCCTTCCCTGCTAGGGGACACAGGTAGAAGAACAGGGTTCAGCCTGAAGATCACAGTCTGGCTGTGATGAATCAGGGGTGCCTGTGAGGCTGCTGAGGGGAGGTGCCGAGTAGATGCGTGAATGTAGCGAGACAAAGATGCATGTGAGCTTCAAAAGCAGGTGACCTCGCTAAGCATGGGGTGCTGGGGCAGGCCACCCAAGGAGGTGAGGGTGGCCAGAACCTGGGCCACCCAGGATCCACGGTGGTGCCCACCCAGGTGCGTCTGGAAGCAGGGAGAGGTCAGTTATCAGACGCGGTGGACAGGAGGTGGTGCCTGCGAGCTGTCCCTCCGCTTTCTTGGAGCTTCCGCCAGTGCTGCCTGGGCCTTGGTTGTGGTTGCAGAGGGCGAGGGGGCTGGAGGTGAGAGCCCCTGCGGCCTGTGGAAGCAGCACTTAGAGATCCCAACCAGAGACTGCACAGAGTAAGGGGCACGGGAGTGGGGGCTGGTGTGTTTATTTATATATATATATTTACATTATATGTTACATATATATAAATTTCCCATAACATATGGATGTATGGGAGTGGTTTTTAGATGGCAGGAATGCAAGCCTTTAGAGAGAGAGAGTGGCTGCAGGGACAGGATGGGAGAGAATTGATAGGGTGAGGTGGGGGAACCTCAGGCCAACCCCAACCTGCCAAGGGACAGGCAGTGTATGGGTTTTGGGGAGAGGATTGAGGTAACATTTTTTTTCTAATTTGAGATGGAGTCGCTCTTTCACCCAGGCTGGAGTGCAGTGGTGTGATCTCGGCTCACTGCAGCTTCCACTTCCCGGGTTCAAGCGATTCTCCTGCCTCAGCCTCCCAAGTAGCTGGGATTACAGGCGCCCTCCACCACTCCTGGCTAATTTTTGTATTTTCACTAGAGACAGGGTTTAGCCATGTTGGCCAGGTTGGTCTCAAACTCCTGACTTTAAGTGATCCGCCTGACCTGGCCTCCCAAAGTATTGGGATTACAAGTGTGAGCCACCTCGCCCAGCCAAAGGTAACACTTTTTTTATTTACATTTGTTTGTTTTGTTTTGTTTTGGAGCCAGGACCTCTCTTTGTTGCCCAGACTAGCATGATCATGGCTCACTGCAGCCTTCTGGGCTTAAGGGATCCTCCCACCTCATCCTCCAGAGTAGCTGGGACTATAGGCATGTATTGTTTGTGTGTGCGCGCGCGTGTGTCGAGACGAGGTTTCATTATGTTGCTCTGGCTGGTCTCAAACTCCTGGCCTCAAGTGATCCTCCCACCTTGGCCTTCCAACATGCTGGACTTACAGGCGTGAGCCACTGCACCTGGCTGGTCTTTGCAGTTTTTGTCTTCCCAGGTCTCTGACTTCTCTGTGAAGCAGGGGGAGGGTCTCCTTCCCTGAGTGAGGGGCCCAAAGAAGGAGAAGATGGGTTGAAACAGCCAAGGCTGATGGGAGGGTCAAGGATTTGAGGCATGGAGAGGGGACAGCCCTTGGGGAGCTGGAAACTGGGGCATCTGCGGGCCTTGCCTGCCTCTTGGTGCCCCGCTTTGGTAGCAGTGCCTTTGGTTTCCTTTCGGGAACCACCTCTTCTCTGCTGGAACCTGTGCTTTGGGCAGCTGAGCCCCCTCCCTGGGGTGAGGGGTGTGAGTGGCGCACCAGCCTAGCCCCTTAAAGAGCCACTCACACTCCGCCACTGATTGGTGCAGGGGTGGGGTCCTGGGCCCCAGAACTTCAGGTGGGATCATCGGGAAAGGGTTTTGACAAGATCGCTGGCGAGATGACAGTGGCCACACTGGGGCAGCAGAGCTGGCGGAATGCGTGTGGGCCGGGAGCTGTTGGAAGCCACTTCTTACCCCAAGGGCCCATCCCGCCTGAGAGCAAAGCCAGCACAGGGAGCAGAGCCAAGAGGTCCAGAGACAAGAGCTTTCTGATGCCATGTGGGCACTTGGGGCTGAGCTGGCCTGAGGCCTGTGCACCTTGGACTTCTTAGTCACATGAGCCAATAAACATTTCTCTCTTCTAAGCCAGTTTGCTTTCTGTCTTGTCACTGAAAGAGCTCTAGTTGACATAGGGCCTGTGGACAGGAGATGGATCCCACTGACCCAGGGGCAGCTTTCTCTCAAAACAGTTGGGGGCAGACCCAGGGAAGGTAGACCCTTGGGGTCACCAGAAGGAGGTTGTGCCAAGCGTGTGTAAGGAGTAGGAGAGGGAAAAAACCCTGGGACCCTATTGCTGGGTCCATCCAAGAGGAGAGGGTCAGAACAGGGAGGGTTCAGAGTGACGACACCTGGAAAGGTGAGGAGGCTGGGGTGCAGGGGGCGCCCCTCACTGCATAGGGGTGAAAGGCCTGAGGAGGCCTAGGTGGGCCGGAGGAGCTGCTTGGAACAGCTGGCCTGCACCTCTGTATTCTTGGTCTGCTGGTTCAGCCTTGAGGCAGAGTGCTTAAGACTGGAATCTCTGGAGCCAGGCCTAGGGTTCAAATCCTGGCTCTTCCATTTACTAATCTCAGACAAATTATCTAACTTCTCTGTGCATCAGTTTTCTCATCTGTAAAATTGGGCCAGTTGTTATCTATGCTAATTGTATGTACTATGTATTTTCTCTTTTTAAAACATATATACTATATATTTAATAGTCACTCCTCAGTGTCCTGGGGGATTGGTTCCAGGACCCCCGTGGATACCAAAATCCATGGATGCCCAAGTCCCAAAGTTGGCTCTGCAGAACCTGCCAATAGGCAAAGCCAGCCTTTCATATCCATGGGTTTTACATCTGGCGAGTATTGTATTTTTGGTCTGCAGTTGGTTGAATGCACAGATGTCGGACCTACAGGTGTGGAGGGCCAACTGGACTGTATATACCTGTATGAGGGCAAAGCTTGCTGATGTCATAAAGCCCAGACACACAGGTTCAAATGCAGTGGAAGTTTGTATCTTGCCTATAGAAGGTTCCTAATAGGATTTATCTGATCAGTGGGCAGCACTTCTCTAAGAGGGACTGTAGGGATGTGGCTCTTTTGGCGCCATCTTCCTCAGCCCGTGACTTCCAAGGTTACTGTGGAAGGGGAGAGCTCGGAGCTCATGGAGGTTTTAATGGGCCAGGATGGGAAGTGGCCCAGTGCCTCTGCTCACCTGCCACTGGCTAGGAGTTTCTGCTGAACTCACAGGCCACGGGCAGGGCTTGGCCCAGCCTGTGCCAAGTGTTAGGATGCAGCCTCCTGAGACAGAGAGCAGGGGCTCAGGGGAGATGGTGTTCCTGGCTGGGCGATGTGGCCCCTGGGTGCCTCCTAGGAGTGGAGAAAGATGGCTTCTGCCCAGTGGGTGCCACTGGACACCAAGAAGGACCTCCTATCAGTGCCCTGTCTGCAGAGCTCTGCTGGGGAACCAATGATTTTCTCTGTCTTTCTTCTAGCTGTGGGAAGCCTTCAGCCGAGTCCGTCTGAATGTCTTAGTCTGATCTCAGCTGTGCCCAGGGTGTAGGTGTGACCAGCATGTGAAACAGGGAGCAGCTTCTGAGGCCAGCATGGCAGCCAATGACAGTGATACTCCCTGCCGGGTGGAGAGCCACTCTCTGTAGCCCACCACAGGGTTCCATCAGCAGATGTTTCCTGAACACCCAACATCATTACTCAGCAGGGAAATAAGGTAACAGTCACCCACCAAAAGTCTGACATTAAGAGTCTGACATCCCTGGCTGGGAGCAGTGGCTCATGCCTGTAATCCCAGCACTTTGGGAGGCCAAGGTGGGCAGATTACCTGAGGCCTGGAGTTGGAGATGAGCCTGGCAAACAGAGTGAAACCCCATCTTTACTAAAAATATAACAATTTAGCTGGGCGTGGTGGCAGGTGCCTGTATATCCCAGCTACTTGGGAGGCTGAGGCAGGAGAATCACTTGAACCAAGGAGAAGGAGGCTGCAGTGAGCTAAGATCACACCATTGTACTCCAGCCTGGGCAACAGGAACTAAACTCTGTCTCAAAAAAAAAAAAAAAAAAGCTGGGCGTGGTGGCTCACGCCTGTAATCTCAGCACTTTGGAAGGCCAAGGCAGATGGATCACTTGAGAACAGGAGTTCCAGACCAGCCTGACCAACATGGTGAAACCCTATCTCTGCTAAAACCACAAAAATTAGCCAGACATGGCAGCACATCCCTGTAATTCCAGCTACTCAGAAGGCTGAGGCAGCAGAATCGCTCGAACCTGGGAGGCAGAGGTTGCAGTGAGCCGAGATTGTGCCACTGCACTCCAGCCTGGGTGACAGAATGAGACTCTGTCTCAAAAAAAAAAAAAAAGAGTCTGACACCCCCAAATACTGGAGAGGAAGTGGCTACCCAGCACTCACACGTGGCTGGCAGAAATGTCAGTAGGTACAACCAGCTTGGAAAACCATTCAGCAGTTTCTTATTAACACACACACACTTCCCCTGTGACCCAGCAATTCCACTCCTAGGTAGCTACCCAAGAGAGATGGGGGCATAGGACCACTGGAAGACATGTACAAGGCTGTAGCCCCAAACTGGAAACAGCTCAATGCCCGTCAACAAGAGCATGAATACATAAATGGTGGAATATTGTATGATAGAACAGCAGTCAAAGGAACCGCTGTCATAGCACCGTGGATAGATCTTGTAGACCTTACGTGGAGCAAAAGAAGCCAAACAAAAAAGTGCATGGATGAGGCCGGGCATGGTGGCTCACTGTAACCCCAGCAATTTGGGAGGCCGAGGTGGCTGGATCATGAGGTCAAGAGATGGAGACCATCCTGGCCAACATGTTGAAACCCTGTCTCTACTAAAAATACAAAAATTAGTTGGACACGGTGGTGCACGCCTGTAGTCTGAGCTATTTCGGAGGCTGAGGCAGGAGAAGCACTTGAACCCGGGAGGTGGAGTTTGTGATAAGCTGAGATCGTGCCATTCCACTCCAGCCTAGTGACAGAGTGAGACTCTGTCTCAAAAAAAAAACATGGAACAGGTGCAGTGGCTCACACTTGTAGTCCCAGAACTTTTGGAAGCCAAGGTGGGCGGATCACTTGAGCTCAGGAATTCAAGACCAGCTTATATAACATTGTGAGACCCCATCTCTACAGAAAAATACTGAAATTAGCTGGGCATAGCGGTGCCTGCCTATAATCCCAACTACTCAGGAGGCTGAGGTGGGAGGATGGCTTGAACCCAGGAGGTAGAGGCTGCAGTGAGCTGAGATTGCTCCACTGCACTCCAGCCTGGGTGAAAAACAGACCTGGCCTCAAAAATTAATTAGATAAAATAAAAAAGTACACATGGATATAATTCATTTAAGCCAAGTTCAGGAACAGGTAAAACTAATCAACAGTGATAGAAGTCAGTACATACACAAAGGGTGGGGATTGGCTGGGGGTGGGGTACAGGGAGCCTTCTGGAAGTGTTTTTTAACTTGAACTGGATTACATATAAAACTATTAAGCTGTACACTTAAGACTAGTGCATTTCTTTGGTATCTTCATAAAAGTTTTACTTGGCTGGGTGCAGTGGCTCACGCCTGTAATCCCAACACTTTGGGAGACCAAGGCAGGTGGATCACCTGACGTCAGGAGTTCAAGACCAGCCTGACCAACATGGAGAAACCCTGTCTCTACTAAAAATACAAAATTAGCCAGTGTGGTGGCACACACCTGTGATCCCAGCTACTTGGGAAGCTGAGGCAGGAGAATCGCCTGAACCCAGGAGGCAGAGGTTTCGGTGAGCGGAGATCGTGCCATTGCACTCCAGCCTGGGCAACAAGAGTGAAACTGTGTCAAAAAAAAAAGTTTAACTTTTTCTATCAAGACCCTATTGCATGTCAGACACTGTTCTAGACAGTGGCAATTAAGTGAACAAAATGTTCTTGGAGTTTATTTCTGAAGGGATGAGACAGACAATAAAGACGAATCATGCCAGGCACAGTGGCTCATGCCTGTAATCCCAGCACTGAGTCTCCCAAGACAGTCTCCCAAGACTGAGTCAGGTGGATCACTTGAGGACAGGAGTTCGAGACCAGCCTGGCCAACATGATGAAATCTCCTCTCTACTACAAATACAAAAAATTAGCCAAGTGTGGTGGTGCCTTTAATCCCAGCTACTCTGGAGACTGAAGCAGGTGAATCTCTCGAACCCGGGAGGCGGAGGTTGCAGTGAGCCAAGATTGTGTCATTGCACTCCAGCCTGGGCGACGAGAGTGAAACTCTGTCTCAAAAAAAAAAAAAAAAGATGAATTGCATGTCAGATGG
>PVKP010039264.1:0-20282 GCA_004027715.1 Plecturocebus donacophilus
AGATTGTAATCTTTAATTTGAGAAGACAATTCAAAATTAATGCTAAGACACTCAGAGAACCTGCCCCTGCCTCTAAAAAAAATCTGTAACGGAATTCACCCTCAATGAAATTAATTTTATGGAGCAGACTCATAAAGATTTTCAAACAAATATGTTTTGTGTGTTCAACTAGACAAAAGAATACAACCATTTAAACCAAGCGAGAAAGTTTAAAACAAAAATAGACTGCAGGTCTCGCCCCGTCCGTCTTCTGACTCGCCGCTCTTGTCCTTCCTCCCGCTTTTTCTTCTCTCCCCTCGCGGTCTGAAGATGCCCTCGGCCACCAGCCACAGCGGGAGCGGCAGCAAGTCGTCTGGACCGCCACCGCCGTCGGGTTCCTCCGGGAGTGCGGCGGCCGCAGGAGCCGGGGCCGCCGCTCCCGCTTCTCAGCACCCTGCAACCGGCACCGGCGCTGTGCAGACCGAAGCCATGAAGCAGATCCTCGGGGTGGTCGACAAGAAACTTAGGAACCTGGAGAAGAAAAAGGGTAAGCTTGATGATTTCCAGGAACGAATGAACAAAGGGGAAAGGCTTAATCAAGATCAGCTGGATGCAGTTTCCAAGTACCAGGAAGTCACAAATAATTTGGAGTTTGCAAAAGTATTACAGGGGAGTTTCATGGCACTAAGTCAAGATATTCAGAAAACAATAAAGAAGACAGCACGTCGGGAGCAGCTTATGAGAGAAGAAGCTGAACAGAAACGTTTAAAAACTGTACTTGAGCTACAGTATGTTTTGGACAAACTGGGAGATGATGAAGTGCGAACTGACCTGAAACAAGGTTTGAATGGAGTGCCAATATTGTCCGAAGAGGAATTGTCATTATTGGATGAATTCTATAAGTTAGTAGACCCTGAACGGGACATGAGCCTGAGGTTGAATGAACAGTATGAACATGCCTCCATTCACCTGTGGGACCTGCTGGAAGGGAAGGAAAAATCTGTATGTGGAACCACCTATAAAGTTCTAAAGGAAATTGTCGAGCGTGTTTTTCAGTCAAACTACTTTGACAGCACCCACAACCACCAGAATGGGTTGTGTGAGGAAGAAGAGGCAGCCTCAGCACCTACAGTTGAAGACCAGGTAGCTGAAGCTGAACCTGAGCCAGCAGAAGAGTACACTGAGCAAAATGAAGTTGAATCAACAGAGTATGTAAATAGACAGTTTATGGCAGAAACACAGTTCACCAGTGGTGAAAAGGTAGATGAGTGGACAGTTGAAACAGTTGAGGTGGTAAATTCACTCCAGCAGCAACCTCAGGCTGCATCCCCTTCAGTACTTCAAGACAAGTAAAAATACTGAGTTGGAAGGATCACCTGAGCCCAGGGAGGTCAAGGCTGCAATGAGCCATGGTCATGCCACTGCATTCCAGCCTGGGTGACGGAATAAAACCCTGTCTCAAAAAATAAAATAAAATAAAAAAGTAATTTTTAAAATAAATTTTTTATAAAGACAAAACTAAATAAAATTATAGCAAGTGTTTACTCAAGTAGTTAAAGATCAAGATATAATCCCACTGTCGTCATATAATTAATTCTATTTATGGAAGTTCTTCTAATTTCTATGAATGGGTGATTATAAGTCATACGGAAAAAAATTTCTGATTCTTATATAATTATCTTCTATTCATCTATTTAACCAAATTCTCTTACTATAAACAATTTGCACATTTTTACTAAATGAGTGTGTTACAGGTATTACAGTAGTTTTTGCTAAGGCTGTCGTAACAAAATACCATAGAACAAGTGGCTTAAACAACAGAAATTTTCTTCTTCACAGTTCTAAAGGCTGTAAGTCCAAGATGAAGGTGCCAGATGGATTGGCTTCTCCTGAGGCCTATCTCTTGGCTTGCAGGATAGCCACCTTCTCACTGTGTTTTCACAAGGTCTTTCCTTTGTGTGTACTCTTTACTGGTGTTTCTTCCTCATTTTATAAGGGCACCAGTCATACTGGATTAGGATTTCAGCTTTATTGTCCCTATTTATTTTTGATTACCATTTTAATGGTCCCATCTCTAAATACAGTTGCCTTGGGTGTCAAGGTTTCTACATATGAATTAGGGAGGACATAATTCAGTCCAAAATAGATTCTAAAAATACTAAGATAACATAGTCAAGAAAAGAAAGAGAAATCATTTTGTATTTCCTTTTCCATTATTTCAGGTATTATTTCATTTGTATTAGTGTTTTCTATTTTTATCTTTATGGATATATAATAGTTGCACAGTATTTATGGGGTGCATGTTAACTTTTGATAAGCATATAATATGTAATGATCAAATCAAGATAATAATGATATCTATCACCTCAATCATTTAATATTTTTTGTGTTAGGAATATTCCAATTCCACTCTTCTAGTTATTTTGAAACACACAATAAACTACTGGCAACTCTAGTTGCCCTATTGCACTACCAAACACTAGATCCTGTTCCTTCTAACTATATTTTTGTACTCATTAACTAACCACTCTTTATCCAACCCTCCCACCATTCACCTTTCCCATTATCTGGTAACCATCGTTCTACTCTTTATTTCCATGAGATCATTTTTTTTTAGCTCCCACATATGACTAAGAATGTGCAATATTTTTCTTGCCATACCTGGCTTATTTCACTTATAATGCTCTCCATTTCCATTCATGTTGTTGCAAATGACTGAATTTTATTGTTTGCATGGCTGAATAATATTCCATTGTGTATATATACCATATTTTCTTTATTCATCCACTGACAGACACTTAGGTTACCTGCATGTCTCTATTATAGTGAACAGTGCTGTAATCAACACGGGAGTTCCACTATCTCTTTTAAATACCTATTTCCTTTATTTTGGATGTATACTCACCAGTAGGATTGCTGGATCATAGGGTAGGTAGTTCTATTTTTAATCTGCTGAGAAACCTCCATACTATTTTGAATAATGGCTATACTAATTTACATTCTCATCAATAATGTACAAAGATTTACATTTCTCCACATCCTCACCAGCATCTGTCATCACCTGTCTTTTTGATAAAAGCCATTTTAACTAAGATGAGAAGATATCTGAATGTAGTTTTGATTGGTATTTCTCTGATGATTAGTGATGGTGAGCATTTTTTAATATACCTTTTGGCCATATGTATGTCTTTCTGTTGAGAAATGCCTATGCAGATCTTTTCCTCACCTTATAATCAGATTTTTTTTCTATTGAATTATTTGAGCTTCTTACATATTCTGGTTATTAATCTCTTTTCAGAGGGATACTTTACAAGTATTTTATCTCATTCTGAAAGTTGTCTCTTCACTTTGTTGATTGTTTCCTTTGCTGTGAAGTATCCTTGTAGCTTGATGTGATCCCATTTGTCCATTTTTGCTTTTGTTGCCTGTGCTTTTAGGTCTTACTCAAGAATCTTTGCATAAACCAATGTTCTGTATTTTAAGGGACTTTCAAAACAATGTTGAATAATATTGAATACTAATCATTTCCCTGTTCTTTATCATTATAATGGAAATGTCCACATTTATATTAAATATTGGTCATTTAGAATAACATTTGCTATAATTTCTGATCATCTTTAAGCAGCATTCTGGTATTCTTATTTTCTTTAGACTTTTTATTAATAACATTTTTTACTCAAGGCTTTTCAGTGTCCATTCATATAATTATATTGTTTTCCCCTTTAACTGATAAACATAATGAACTAAGTTCATAGATTTCTAATATTGAAATAACCTCACCAATCTGGCAAGAGAAAGAAATAAAAGGCATCCCAATAAGAAAAGAAGAAGTTAGACTAATGATATGATTCTATACTTAGAAAACCCTAGAGACTCTGCCATAAGGCTCCTAGACCTAATAAATGACTTCAGCAAAGTTTTAGGATGCTAAATCATTGTACAAAACTCATTATTTTTATACACCAGTAACATTCTATCTGAGAGCCAAATAAAGAATACAATCCCATTTACAAAAGACACACACACACACAAAAACCTAGGAACACATCTAACAAATGAGGTGAAAGATCTCTACAAAGAGAACTACAAAACACTGCTGAAAGAAATCAGAGGCAGCACAAATAAACAGGAAAATATTCCATGCTCATGGATTGAGAAGAATCGGTATTGTTAAAATTGCCATACTACACAAAACAATGTACAGATTCAACGGTATTCCTATCAAATTACCAATGCCATTTTTCACAGAATTAGAAAAAAATATCAAAAATTAAATAGAACCAAAAAAAAACAGCCTAAATAGCCAAATCTATCATAAGCAAAAAGAACAAAGCCAGAGGCATCACACTACCTGACTTCAAACTAACCAAAGGCTGTGGTAACCAAACAGCATGGTACAGGTACAAAACCAGACACATAGACAAATGGGACAGAATAGAGAACCCAGAAATAAAGCTGCACACTGAGTACCACTTGATTTTTGACAAACATAACAAAAATAATTATATTAGTCTGTTCTCACGCTGCTAATAAAGACATACCCGAGACTGGGTGATTTGTAGAGGAAGAGATTTAATTGACTCACAGTTCCACATGGCTGGGGAGGCCCCACAATCAAGGCAGCAGGCAAATGAGGGGCAAAGTCATGTCTTACATAGTGGCAGGCAAGAGAGCTTGAGCAGGAGAACTCCTATTTATAAAATCATCAGATCTCATAAGATGTATTCACTACCATGAGAACAGTATAGGGGAAACCATCCCCATGATTCAGTTATCTCCACCTGGCCCTGCCCTTGACATGTAGGGATTATTACAATTCAAGGTGAGATTTGGGTAGGGATACAACCAACTATATCAATAAGCAATGGGGAAAAGACCTCTATTCAATAAATGGTGCAGGAATAACTGGCTAGCCACATGCAGAAGAGTAAAACTGGACCCCTACTTAATATACAAAAATTAACTCAAGATGGATTAAACACTTAAATGTAAGATCTCAAACTATAAAAATCCTAGGAAAAAAACCCTAAGAAATATCCTTCTTGATACTGGTGTTGGCAAAAATTTATGACTAAATCCCCAAAAGCAATTGCAATAAAAACAAAAATTAGTAAGTGGGACCTAATTAAACTAAAGAGCTTCTGTACAGCAAAAGAAATTACCAACGAATTAGACAGCTTACAGAATGGGAGAAAATATCTACAAACTATAAGTCTGACTAATAGTCCAAAATATCTGCAAACTAATAGTCCAGAATCTGTAAGGAACTTAAATCAACAAGCAAAAACAAATAACCCCATTAAAAAGTAGGCAAAGGATATGAACAGATACTTCTCAAAAGAAGACATACAAGTGGCCAAACAAGCATATGAAATAATGCTCATCATCACAAATTATCAGAGAAAAGCAAATCAAAACCACAATGAGATACCATTTCACACCACTCAGAATGGCTTTTGTTAAAAAGTGAAAAAAATAACAAATGTTGGTGAGGCTGTGAAGAAAACGGGATACTAACACACTTTTTGGTGGGAATGTAAATTAGTTTAGCCACTGTGGAGAGGAGTTTGGAGATTTCTCAGCAGAACAACCGTCTGACTCAACAATCCCATTACTGAGTATGTACCCAAAGGAATACAAAGTATTCCACTAAAAGGATACACGCACCCATATGTTCATTGCAGCACTATTCACAATAGCAAAAACATGGAATCAACCTAGGTGCCTGTCAATGGTGGATTAGATCAAGAAAATGTGGTACATATATATCATGGAATATTATACAGTCATAAAAAAGAATGAAATCATGTCCTCTGCAGCAACATGGATGTAGCTACAGGCCACTATCCTAAGTAAACTAATGTAGAAACAGAAAACTAAATGCCACATGTTCTCATTTACAAGTGGAAGGTAAATATTGGATACACATGGACAAAAAGATGGGAACAAAAGACACTGGAGCCTACTACTGATAGACAGAGAGATAGGAGCAAGGGCTGAAAAATTACCTTTTGGGCACTAGGCTCAATACCAGCATGACAAATTCAGTTATGCCCTAAACCTAAGCATTATGCAAGGTTTAATTTTATTCAAAAATAAAATTTGGAAAAGGGGAAAAAAAGAAATAGCCATGCATTCCTGGAAGATGTTCTATTTATTCATGATGTATATTGTTTGGAGCATTATTGTATTGTTTGCTAATATTGTACTTAGAATTTTTGCATCCAAGAAGATTAAAATTTTATATAAACGTTGACTCAACAACTCCACTTCTGGGACACTAGCCTGTAAACAGATTTGCAACAGGTTAAGATGTTTATGTTTGAAGATGTTAATACAGTGCAGTTTACAGTGGCAAAAAAAAAGTTGTTATTCTGAAAAGAAGTCAATTTTTAAATTGCAGCTACTAACTAGAAGGACAGTGTTCTCAGAGTTTTATATACTAGCAATCTTATAGAAAGATGGGGTTGTAACCATTGCAGAGAATAGGGAAGAAAGAGGGGAAAGAGTTCTTTTAATGCCTAGGAACTAAGCATTGAGAAAAACTAAAAATTTAGCAATAAGGCCTTGAAGCATTCAAGTTCAAACTGAGTGAACCACAAGCCCATGGTCCACACAGAACACAATCTAGGACTAAGTTTTCCAAGAGAATTTTCCGTGATGATGTAAATGTTTCTGTATCTGAATTGCCCAATACAATAGCCACTAGAATTGACTATTAAGCACTTGAATTGTCACTAATACACCTGAGAACCTTAATTTTTTTATTTTACTTTAATTTTACTTAATTCTAGTTAACTTCAATATCAATAGCTGCCATGTGGCTGATGGATGTGATTGATATTGGATATCACAGATCAAAGAAGATAGACCCTCAGAAACAATGATTAAAGCTTATTATCAGTTCCTTTAGGAAGAGAAATTGGTGACAAATGGTAATACCCACTATGTATATGATTTATATTTACTGGTAGATAAGAATATAGCATATGCTAGAAAGCCCTCACTTTTTAAAATGTTTAAATTATTTCAAAATTATTTTATTACAACTGGTAAATCTGCTGGGCTCATAAAGTGATAGAGCGTAATATAGTAATTACATGTATGCATAGAGCACTGAAAGACCTCAGACAAGGAGGGCAAGCTTCAAAGTTCTTCACTTACTCTTCCTGTCAGAGCATTTATTTTATTATATTTTATTTATTTATCTATTTATTCATTTATGGAGCGAGTGTCTGGCTGTTGCCCAGGCTTGAGTGCAGTGGTGAGATCTTGGCCCACTGCAATCTCTGCCTCCCAGGCTCAAGCCAGCCTCCCAACTCAGTCTCCCAAGTGGTTGGGACTACAGGCACATGCCACCACACTTAATTTTTGTATTTTTTGTAAAGACAGGGTCTCAGTATGTTGCCCAGTCTAGTCTCAAACTCCTGAGCTCAAGCAATCTGCCTACCTTGGCATCCCAAAGTGCTAGGATTACAGGCATGAGCCACCAAGCCCAATCTGTTAGAACATCTAAATGTGTAACCAAAAATTCTGTATGTACACATTCAACCTGTGCCAATTTATGTTCTAGGCATGAGAAAACAGCAATAAAAATGACTCTCCTGGAGGATGATAGGATGAAGTAATTACTGCTATATAAAAATAAAGAGTGACCAGGCAGGGAGTGCTGGAGGGAGCATTGTGAACTAGGATGGGTGATTAAGAAAGCCTTCTTTAAAGAGGTGAACTTTAAATAGAAAACTAAATGATGAAAAGGAGCCAGGAAGGTAAAGATCCACCTTCCAGGCAGTGGGAACAGACACAACAATAGTCCTGGGGTGGAAATGAGCTAGAAGCAGAGAGAGGCCTGTGTGACTGGCATGCAGTGTGAAAGGCAAAAAGCCTTGAGGGATGAGGTTGTGTAAGTGGGCAAGGACTGGGCTGAGAATGTACTTGTAGGCCAAGATAAATGGCTGGATTTTCACTAACTACAGTGAACAGGCGTTGCAGGATTTCAAAGCAGAAATGTGACATTATGTGACTTGTCTTTAAAAGGTCATCATCATATAAAAACTAGATTGCAGTCACGTAGGGTTTAAGTGGGAGCAAAATAAAATCAAGAATTAGGAGCCTAACGTATTCACAAACTAAAAAGGAATATGATCCCTTTGTTTTTCTAACATTAAATAATAGTAATGCTGATCAGAGAGAAGTGATTCAGTCCTCTGCTTGGCATTTCCTCTCTTCCATTCATTTCCTCTCATTTATTAACTCTGCAAAGATTTTCTAAGCACATTTTCTGTTCTAGGCACTGATACTAATCAAGAGAACAAGATTATCCCCAGCGGTTTAGGCAGTTCTCCTGATCTCAGAAAATGCTAATGAAAGAGCCACTGAAAGGTTCCCAACATTCTATCGCAAGCAAGCTATATTGAATAATTATTATCAAATATTGTAAATCAGATATCATCTGGTTCTAATGTTCTATTAGTCTATGATAGTTCTATGTAAATTTTTAGGAGCTTTTTTTTTCAACAGCCAATTTCATTTTTGGAATAAAAATTATTAACAAGTCATCTATCAAGGGAAGATACAAGTCAGGTTTAACACTTTATAAAGTAAATCCTTCACTGTAGCTAATATTGCATTTTCTTACAGAAAATTTTATGTTGTGTGACAGTAGGTAATAAGATTCTTATCAGTCAGTGCCTCAGCAATATCCAGCATATGATTTATGGCAATAATTCTATAAATTCCTACTATCTCTGTAGCAGTAAAGCTTAAGTTACATTATTACCTTTGGGAAGTAATGTTCAGACAGAAATATGAGATACATTTTATTCATCCTACTAAAAACATTTTTTAATGAAATTGCCATGAACAAATGGCAAAAATTTTATTAGTTTTTTCATAAGATCTTTTATACCTTCTTCCTCAGATAATTTATCTGCTCCAGTGGCTTTAGAATTCCTGAATCCATGCTGTCAGTACAATTTTTAGTATAGAATTACTCTATAAATTTTAGACTGGAATAAGGCAATTTGGTCTTTCAACCACATGTATAATCTGCTTGAAATCTGTGAAGGAGCTGTGACATTATTGTTTATCCCTGTTGTATTCACAAGAGGAAAAAATAAGATTAGTTATTGCTTCTGATCCCCACATCTCATCATGCAACATGTTCCCATGATTAATTGGATCATTAATGGAAACAAATCCTATTCCAACATAAACTGAAGATCACTGCAATGGAAAATGTTAACTTCTTTTGACCTGCCAGCATTAAGAAGTCTATAGCAAATATAAACATATTCAAAAACTGGACAGAAGATATTACTGCATCTAGAAGTTAAATTCTACCAAAATATTTTGCCTTCTGTTAAATTTCATGAAACCTAGAAACATTGTGAAGCATTTTGTGAAAACATATTGGTCAATGGAGGCATTGATCTATCATTCTAATGAAAAAGATGACTGAGCCCTAAAACTGATTCAGGTTCTTTTGGGCCTCCTAGATCTCTAGGAACTGCCCAAAACCTAGCAAGTTCAACCTAAAATACAACCAAAATAGAGCAGAAGGAGGTCCCTTGAGGCTGCCTATGTGTTGAAATGTAGACTCACCGTCTTAGCAACCCCAATCCCCTGGAGCTCACCTGCACAAAACACAACAGCATATACCCAGGTGGTTTGGTCCTTCCAGCCAAGATATAAATAGACACAGCAGAACATACCTATATGATTAGTCTGATTTGAAAGTCACTAGCAATGTTTATAAATACAAAAAGAGGCCTAATAAATCAGTCAAGATGATTGAAACTACTAATCTTTACCAAAATGTCTCCAGGACCAAAGAGTAAAGATAAATTTGACCAGGCATACTTCGTAATAGGGAGAAAGTCCCCAAAAGAATGGCACAGAAGACAAATGACTATCAATGTGAAACACATGAAATATGGTTGCTGCTGCCTAACAAGTCCTGGTTATTAGGGTTAAGATGGAGGAAGAAATGAAATGAGGTTATAAGATAAAGGCAACAGATAGAGGAAAGCCAGACATAAAAAGTTTGGATTAAGAAGATATGCAATATAATGGCTGCTGTCAAAGGTCAAAGGAACATGTGGTATGGACCATGCTCACCTGTGTTCCAAAGTTGTTTAAAGATATTAGTAATCAGTTTCCAACTGCAATCTTCATTTTATAGTCTCACTAAACACACGAAAATAAAAGATCAAAGGTAAGGATAGGTGGCAAGTACTTAAAAGCCATTTCCTCAATTTATACAGCAAATTGAGCAATTTATAACACTTAATAAGGCATCCATAATTTATTTATGGAATTCACTAAACTTGAATTATTCTCATGTTCTGAGACTGTCACTTTGGAGTGAGATCCTAAATATACTAATAGAAGCTAACTTCTTAAAATAACATAGTTTTCCTTTTGGTCATCAGGTTTGTTTAGTTAAATGTGAGTTTATTAAAGTTGGCTTAAAAGGTAAGTCATTAATCAGGGAAACTTGTAATTTGTAATTTTCAAAGATTTTTTTTAAAAAACTACTTACTTTTGAAATATATCCAAAGCAATAACACTACTATGAAAGTAACATATTCTCTGAGACCCCAAATTTGGCTAGATCTTGTAAGATGGAATTTGAGGTTTAGATCTGAAATGTAAGTAGGATGGCAAGATGCATCCTACTCCTGTATCCACACACAATATCTGACAGGTATGTTATGTAGGGGATTCAGTTTAATGTTTGAGCTGCACATGCTCTTAGGCTGTACAGTAGTAGGAATTACATAGAACATCTCTGACTTGTGGCTATTTCCCCTGATGATGACAAAGCTTAAAATGAGAACTTGCTCTCATTAAATAAAAGGTTGATTGTTTTGGGTCACAAAAAAGCAGAACTAAATAAAGTAATAGTTGAACAAAATAGCAATCTACTGTATTAGCAGAGATTATGTGAAAGGTGTAATTACTCTAGATTGTCTATACCAAACTAATAAAAGTGCTTCCTTCCATCTTACCTAATATATTCAACATACTGATCTCAGAGGGCATCCACCAGATTTCTCCTTCTATTAGAAGGAAAAGTCATTGATTCTAAAAGAATGGATTTATAAAGCCCTTTTACGTATACTTATATACTGCCTTATTTCTGAAATATAAAAAGGTTAGAACTTGCTTCAAAACAGATTTACATCACATTTTGCTCACTCTACATGCTAAAATTGTTTGTTTGTTTTTTTGTGGTTGATGTGATTACTTATTGGCCACTAGTTCTTTCCACTGAAATTGATATGTATTCCTTACACTAACTGTACATCTCAATATTATTAAGTTTGACATCATATTGATATGGTGTTTCTATTAAGGAACTAGGCTATATAAGTTATTAATGTTCAGTGAGATATTAGTTTGTCCTTCATTAAAACATTTTGCCATGATAATATTCCTTTATTCTAGTTTTAAAAATAAAACAATTTGAACAATGTTAATATTGGCATATACAAAAGCATTTTTACATTTATGTATCAAGTTATATGATATATGAGAAGTTTAGACATTGGGCTTAAATCAACTGCTCAAAGTTCCACATAAACCTGGGAAGTAAAATTTGGGGATGTGAAAAACTGCCAAAGCAATCCCCAGAATGAGTGCCTTTACAATTTTGTTAATAGATTTTTGGACTCAACCAGAACTGGAAATATGTACAACACTCAGGAACTACTTCCTAAAAGATATCATACTGACTTTGACCTTATCCTCTATGGAAATAGTTATGTTCTCCTCTACTCCCAATTAACCCAGTCTTTCACTATCATATCAAATGATTATCTGTCCCTTTTCTTTAACTCATAAAACAAAATCAGAGTTTATATGTCCCTACCCCCAGAAGTAAAGAATATCCCTTTCTTCTTCCTCTAACTTTATAGTACAAATGTACTTCCATGTGCCCCCATCTAAAGAAGCATATCATCTTACTTTATCACCAAGAGAAATGCTTTCCTTCATCCCATAACTCCCAGGCAGTAAACTGCTTGGGCGCAGCTTTGCAGCAGGGAGGAGGTAAGGAATATGGGAAAAAAATAGAGACAGGGCAAGAATTCTTTGCAGTGGTAATAGATGTGATAGGCACAGTAAATCGTGCTCATCACATGGCCCAAGATGCAGGTAACCATTTGAAGGACAATCTATTTTCTAACCCTGCCTAGAAGCCTTGTTAAGGATTTAGTCTGGTGATAAATTATCCAATCACCTGGGCAGATTAAGTATCTACCTTGAGGCTACTGACAGTGGGTAAAAGGAATTAATTTTTGGAAATACCACATTTATATGTAAGAGGAAAAGTCTGTAATATCAGTTACATCTAGGTTCCCCATATAGTCCTATCTTATTGTTACTGTTTACAGAATAGAACTCTACCCACAAATAAAAGAAAAAAAAAACTGTGTTGTAGAAACATGGCAATGAAAATAATCTATTTGCCAATTTGCACTTAATTAATAATGTCATTTTAGTATCATATGTGTGCCCCCGCAACTCACAACTTCTCACTTTTTCAATGTATTTTTTTTTTTTCTAAAATCTCCAAATCCTCTTCACGGAAAAACACAAAAAGAAATTGCTTTCAACTGTGGCTTCATTCCATATGTCTAAATGTACTATGATTTTCCAGTTTTGGGTCTAGGAATATCCATGTTTATTCTTTTAAAAAATTAAGCAAAAATGAAAGAAAATTAATAACTAAATTGAATTAAACTATGTCCCATTTTGTGGTTGCTGGAAAACTTCATATACAAATAGCTTTTACACAATCTCATTAATTTTTTTTCAATATGTTTTTCAGCTTAAATATGGACTCGTACTACAGAGTCCCATCTTTCTATAGTTTAATTACTATCTCTACTTAAATTGTACAAAACTTTCATTTCTACCCAGAGAGAGAATGTGAGTCATTGTCAAAGTAGTATCTGTATAATGTCTGATGCTTAACGAGATGGGTTTGTGGTCTGAGGAATGCCGTTTATAACAGGGAGATTTAAAGTTGAGTTCTCCTGGACCACAGTGACTCAATCGATTTCCTGATTTACACAGAAGCATTAGTCATAAAGTGATAACTGGATCTTTCAATAACCAGGTCTTATGCCTTCCTTCTTATAGCTTCTATTAGATCTGCTATTTCTTAATTGCCAAAAGAAATAAACTTGGAAATGCCTTTACTTTGTGCTAAATTTTCCTCAATATTTCCTAGTTACAGTAGCAAAACATAGTAATGTCTGGCTTTTCATAGCATGCAAGACCTTTGCCACAACACTAGTTTCCAGCTGCCTACCTGCCTTTATAGCCTTAAAAGATATTCTGTCCACTTAATTTTCATTTCTTCTCAGCCAAACTTTTTATGCTTGCCATGTGTTGTAGGCCATTTTCCTCCATTTAACTTTATTAATCAGAAGGTAAATGAGACCTCACCTTGAGCATACCTCCTAATCCCATGTTGCTATGGCAACCAATCCTGTACAATTGCTTCAGTCCTTAAGGGTCAATATTGTGCATTCTTTCCAAGGGCCTACCCCTCTAGCAAAAAAAGGTAAGTTGTTCTTGGATAATGTTGATTTTAATCTAGTTAGAGTAGGTAATAACAGTAGGAGAAATAACCACGTAATATAAATTGAGGAATATAAGAAAGACTTTGAAAAAAAACATAACTTTAGGTTCTTCATACGAAGGTCTTTTTTAATTTAAATATGAATAGTTTTGGGAGAGCTTGCTATAGACTGAATGTTTCTGCCCCCCAGAAATTTATAGGTTGAAAACACTAATACCCAATGTGATAGTATTTGGATATGGGAAACCTTTGGAAGGAATTAGATCATGAGACTGACCTTATAAAAGGATGAATGCCCATCTAAGAGGAGACACGAGTGAGCCCACTTCCTCTCTCTGCTCTGTCATATGTTCTTTCTTTGCAAACCAACAATAGTGGCTTCAACCAACAAGAACCTGTCCATGCTAGCACCCTGATCTCAGACTTCCATCTTCCAGAACCATGAGAAATAAATGTTTCTTGTTTAGCTATCCAGTCTGTTATAGTAGTGTGAAGTGACTAAAGCAACTTAATTCAGCAAAGTAATCACATAATAAAGAAAGAGACATAAAGCCTCTGTGTCCTTGACAGGCTCATAAAGATGCAACGTATGAAAGGCACAATTAAATTAAAAAAGGGTATACAATAAAACGAGGTAAAGCTCACTGAAAGCTAATTCTACTTAACTGAAACTTGGTCCTTTCCCAGAGAGTCACTTTTTGTTCATAGACTATAAATAATGTAAATTAGATTGAACAATCATAACTAGTTTTGAATTACACTCTTTATTTTAATTATTCATTTTAGGTTTGTCTTTTCATGAGATGGTTTACAGTAGCTCCAGAATTTGTGTTATTTCCTTAGAGTCCAATGCTCATTATTAAAACTTTCACAAACCTCTTGGATAAAAAGATATCAGAGAAAAATATCTCAGTATAAGCATAATCACCTAAAAAAGTTCAGTCAATAAAATTACGTCTAGATGATGCTATCAGAATAATTTATTTTAAATAAAGAATGAAAGACTGTCAAATGTACCTAAGATTTTCACAAATTCTGTATCATATTTTATTTTACCTTTTCAACATGGTTTAAGTTTTTTTTCACAGCTTTCATGATCTTTCAGACAAAGGTAATATTTACATTATGAAGTATAATAAAATAGATTTATAAAGAAATGCATAGTGTGGATAGAAACTGGAAAAAAATGTTCACCAATTAGTAGTTTACCAAAGCATATCACAATTTGTCATATGCTTTTAATTTTTTTGTGATAGCCTTTTTTATTCTTTATCTCTTTTTAGCATATACTTGAAATGTGTAACCAAAAATAGAAGCTTCAATAATTCCATAAGCCTTCCTTTTGGTTTTTATCTTAGGGATACCAGATGAAACTTGATTTTTTTAAATAATAACTAAATTCATATTAGTTAGTAGCCTTGGGAAAATATAGCTCATAGTTCACATTTCTAAATAAAATTTGGAGCAAATATATTATAAAAGCCATTCTTCAGAAGCTATTGGTGTCTGGGCACAGTGATTCACGCCTGTAATCCTGCCATTTTGGGAGGCCAAAGCAGGCAGATCACTTGAGGTCAGAAGTCTGAAACCATCCTGGCCAATCTGGTGAAACTGTCTCTACTAAAAATCCAAAAACGAAAACTAGCCAGGTGTGGCGGTGGGTGCCTGTAATCCCAGCTGTTTCGGAGGCTGAGGCAGGAGAATCACTTGAACTCGGGAGGCAGAGGTTACAGTGAGCCAAGATTGTACCACTGCACTCCAGCCTAGGCAATATCTCAAAAAAAAAAAAAAAAAAATAGCTATGGCTAATTTTGCAATTTTACAAGAAAAATGTAGTGACATTTTATTTTATCAATACTATTTACAAAGAATATATACATAGCATCTATAGGATGGAAATCCGGATATTTGAGTAAGAGTAGAAACCAAGACCCTTGTTCAGAATACAGGGAATTGTATTAGCATTTAGCCCCAATTTCTCACTAGTGTTGGCTTTTTTAAACTTTACAAAGTTTAAGAAATTTATAGATATTTTTCTCAATGATAAATATGAGCTGAAAAAGCTCAAGTGTATGATCTCAGACAAATTACTTAACCCATTCACAGCTTGCTTCTAAAATTTTCTGTTCTCAATTCTGTACCCCAGAGGGTTTATGCAGTCAATTCTGGAAATCACTGGTACAGTGAAAAGAAATAGGCTTTAAAATGTAGTGCCTTCATAAGACTAAAAATACTACTCTCACAGAAGTATAGTTAAGAATCAGTGAGATAATTACATATATATTTCTAGCATAGAGCCTGATGTGTGCATTAGAATTTCATAGGTTGAAAATCCTATCCCCAGTGTGATGGTATTTGGGTACACGGCACTTTGGAAGGAATTTGGTAATGAGAGTGGAGACCTTATGAAGGGATTAGTGCCCTTCCAAGAGGAGACACTTGGGCCTGATGAAGTCACTCAGTAAACAGTAACCACTCTCTTCTTTTTTAATTCAACTATTCAACCAACCTTTATTGACTAGTTGTAATAACTGGGTGCTGGCTGCTGGGAATACAAAGATACCATGGTACATTAAAGGAGCTTGTGGTTTAATGAAGAGAGAGATGTATAAACATAAGCAAGATAATAAGAATATTATTCCTTCAACTAGTATTATCTGAGCACTGCTGTGAACCAGACATTGCCAACTTTTGAAGGTAAGACTGAATGCTAGTAGGAAAGGTTTCCAGTTATTGATTCTTTAATGAATCTAAGAGGATTAATGTTTTTTCTTTTATTCATGCCAGTTTTGTTGAGTTTTAAGAAAAATTTTTATCTATATTTTCAAATTTATTAGTAAAAATTTATGTATTTCTTTTCTGTTTTCAATTTGCTTGGTAAATTTTCCTCTATCCCTTTATTTTTGAACCTATGTGTGTCCTTGCATAGGAGATAGGTCTCGTGAAGACAGCATAGCAATAGGTCTTGGTTCTTTAACCAGTTTGCCATTCTGTGGTTTTTAATTCGGGCATTTAGACCATTTACATTTAAGGTTAATATTGTTATGTGTGGATTTGATCCTGTTATCATGATGCTAGCTGGTTATTTTGCAGACTTGTTTATGTGGTTGCTTCACAGTGTCACTGGTCTTTGTACTCCAGTGTGTTTTTGTAGTGGCTGGTAATGTTTTATCCTTTCCATATTTAGTGCTTGCTTCCTTCAGGAGCTCTTGCAAGGCAGGTCTGATGGTAGTGAATTCCCTTAGCATTTGCTTGTCTGAAAAAGATCTTATTTCTTCTTCATGTATGAAGCTTAGTTTAGCCAGATATGAAATTCTGGGTTAGAAATTATTTTCTTTAAGAATGTTGAATACTGGCTTTCAGTCTCTTCTGGCCTGTAGAGTTTTCACTGGCAGGTCCACTGTTAATCTGATGTGACCTAGCCTTTCTCTCTCACTTCCCTTAACATTTTTTCTTTCATTTTGGCCTTGGAGAACCCAGTGATTATGTGTCCTGGGGACGATCTTCTAGTGGAGCAGCTTACTGGAGTCCTCAGCACTTCCTGAATTTGAATGGTGGCCTGTCTAGCTAGGCTGGGGAAAGTCTCCTGGTCAATAGCCTGAAGTGTATTTTCCAACTTGGTTCCATCCTCCCTATGTCTTTCAAGTATCCCAGTTAGTTATAGACTCAGTCTTTTTACATAATCCCATATGACTGAAAGGTTTTGCTCATTCTTTTTTATTCTTTTTTCTCTATTCTTGTCTATCTGTCTTATTTCAGAAAGATAATCTTCAAGCTCAGAGATTATTTCCTCTGCTTGGTCTATTCTGCTATTAATACTTGTGATTGCATTGTAAAGTTTTTGTAGTGTATTCTTTATCTCTAGCAGGTCAGTTATTTTCCTCTCTAAACTGGATATTTTGGCTGTTGGCTCCCGTATGGTTTTATCATTCTTAGCTTCTTTACAATGGATTACAATATGCACCTGTAGCTCAGTAAAGTTCATTATTACTCACCTTCTGAAGCCTACTTCTGTTATTTCAGCGATCTCAGCCTTAGCCTGGTTCTGAGCCCTTGCTGGAGAGATGTTGCAGTCAGTACTGCATTGAGTTTTCACCATTTTTGCATTGACTTTTTTCTTATCTTTGTGGGCTTATCTACCGTCAATCTTTGAGGTTGCTAACTTTTGGATAGGTTATTTGTTGGTTTGTTGTTGTTGTTGTTGTTGTTGTTTTCTGTTTGTTTTTCTTTTAACAGTCTAGCCACTCTTCTACAGGGCTGCTGCAGTTTTCTGAGAGTCTACTCCAGACCCTAGTGGCCTTGACTTTTTCCTATACCTGGAGGTATCACCAGTAAAGTCTAAGAAACAACAAAAGTGGCAGCCTGTCCTTCCTCTTAAAGCTCCATCCAAGGGGGTACTGACCTATTTCTGGCCTAAACATGCCTATAGGAGGTAGCTGGAGACCCTGGTTGGGAGGTCTCACCCAGTCAGGAGGAATGGAATCAGGGGCCCACTTAAAGAAGCAGTCTGGATGCTTTTTGGTAGAGCAGTTGTGCTGTGTTGGGGACTCTCTCAGCCCCCAATCAATTAGAATTCTCCAAAGCCCACAGGCTGGACTAGCTGAGAAGCCCGAACAGCCAAAGTGGCAGCCTGCCTTTCCTCTCATACATCCCATCCCAGGGAGAAATTAGAACTCTACAGACCCCATAGAATACGGATGGGGGTGGCTGGAAGACCTGGCTGGAAGGACCCACCCCAGAGATGGAGTGAATAAGGGTCCCACTTAGAGAAGAGGTCTGGCCATGCCTTGACAAAACAGCTGTGTCATGGTGGGGAACCACCTCTGCCCCTGTTGGTGGCTTGGACCCTCCAATGCCTGCAGGCTGGAATGGCTGAGTCATCCAACCAACCCAGATGGTGACACTCTCCTCCCTCTCAGGAAGAGATCAGAGCTCTGTCCCTAATATGTGCTGGCCAGCATGGCTGAAGGGCCTGGGTGGGGGGGTCCTGCCCAGTGAGGAAGAATGGATTGGGGCCCTGCTTAAAGAAGCAGTCTGGCCACAATCTGGCAAAGCCGCTGTGCTGCTGGGGACACCTTTCCTCCTCTGGACCATTTGGACCCTCCAAAGCCTGAGTGCTGGAATGACTGAGTTGACCAAACAGCAGAGATGGTGCCTGCCCCTCCCACTGGGGCCTCCAACTGGTCTCAGGCAGGCTACACCCTGTTGTCAGTGGCTGGCTGGAATTCTAAGCCGGTGGGTCTTATCTTGTGAGATGCCATGAAAGTGAGGCCTGCAGAATGGAACCACTCAGCTCCCTGGCTTCCTGGATTCTGCCCCCTTCTTAGGGGCATGTGAGGACCTCCCACATTGCCTGAGTTGCAGACACATTTGTGGGGATCCTGAAGCCACAGTATATGTAAAGTTCCTGGGTCTTTGTGCATGTCTGAACAGCTGCTCTGCAAAGACCCTACACAGCTCTGTATGTTGGACCCAAGGTTCTGGTGCTGTGGGCTCACAAGGGATCTCCTGATCCATAGGTTGCAAAGATCCATGGGAGAAGTGTGGTTTCACGTGGTCACACAATCAATCACTGCTTCCCTTGGCTGGGGTGGGGGTTTCCTTGATTCTGTGTTGCTCCCAGGTGGGCTGTTGCCCCACCCTGTTTTTCCTCATTCTCTGTGGTTGGAGTTGTTTCCCTAATCAGTCCCAATGTCAAAACCTGGATATTTCCACTGAAAGTGCTATTTTCGGGGGAGAGATCCAAGATGGCCGATTAGCAACAGCTCAGGAATGTAGCTCCCAGTGAAAGCGCAGAGAACGAGTGGACGCCGCACTTTCCGACGAATTTTTGTTGCCCACAGACCGGGAGATTCCCGGCAGAGGAGCCACACGGGGTTGCCAGCGCAACTCTTTTGGCCGGCGCAGCTGTTTTGCTGGCGCCCCAGCGCAGCGCTTCCCAGTGCGGAGTATACGGGACGGTTGGGCTTGGCTGGTCCCATCCCCACAAGGAAAACAGCAATTGGAAGCGCTAAGGACTGAGAGTTTCACAGCAAGCACAGCGAACCCGGGAAGGTCCGGCTCTGTGCGGAAGGGGAGTCCGCCAAAGGAAAACTAAGAAACAGAAAAACTTCATCACCGGTGGGAGAGAGATCCAAGATGGCCGCATAGCAGCAGCTCAGGATTGTAGCTCCCAGTGAAAGCGCAGAGAGCAAGTGGATGCCGCAGTTGCAGACGAATTTTTGATGCCCACAGACTGGGAGATTCCCGGCGAAGGAGCCACATGGGTCGCCAGCGTGACTCTTTTGGCTGGCGCGGTGCTTCTCGGTGCGGATTGTACGGGACTGGATGCCCTTTTAGTCGGGCTCGGCTGGTCCCATCCCCACAAGGAGAACAGCAATTGGAAGCACTGAGGACCGAGAACAAGCACAGCTGAACCCAGGAAGGCCCAGCTCTGTAGGGAAGGGGCGCCCCCAGAAGGAAAACTAAGAAACAGAAAAAACCTCATCACCAACAAGCCGGACATCCACTCAGAGACCCAATCTGAAAGTCGGCAATTACAAAGACAACAGGTGGATAAATCCACAAAGATGGGAAGAAACCAGTGCAAAAAGGCTGAGAACACCCGAAATCAGAATGCCTCTCCTCCTACAGGGGATCGCAGCTCCTCATCAGCAAGAGAACAAGGCTTGACGGAGGATGAGTGTGATGAACTCACAGAATCAGGCTT
>PVKP010039265.1:0-20277 GCA_004027715.1 Plecturocebus donacophilus
TATAATTTCAATAAACAATTTATATTAGTTTATGTTATTGATATTATCATATGATATTATTTTCTGGTTTAGGTTATTCATCATATCATTTAGCAAAAGTTGTAAGCTAATTATTAAAATTCAGTGAAACAAATCTGTGTCAGGCACTCAGCTAAACTGGTTTAAACCTTGAAAACCACTAGATGAAACATGTATTATTATTATTCCCAACTCAAAGGCGAAAAAATTGAATTTTAGAGATTCTGAGTAAATTTTTCAGGGTTCTGAAGTTAGTAAGCATTGAATCTGGGGTTAAATTCTGAATCTGGGCCATCTTAAGTCTTGTTCTCAGAAGGGTTAAATACATTGCCACATAGGTAGAAAATCACTTCAGAAAGTAATTGAAAAGATCAATGTTAAACTAATTATTATTATTTTTTTTTACAGTAGCCCTCCCTAATCCAAAAGTCATAAGTTTCAAGAACTCCAGTGGATGCACAAATCCACAGATAGTACCCAACCTAATTGTTGTCAATAGAAATATGCTTCGTTTCATGTCTTCCACTCTCAAGTTTAATGCCTTTTCCTTCTTAACTAGGAATTTATTGTACATTTAGGCCATAACATTTGCAATTTGAGGTGAAATTGTGTCAGCAAAACTAACACAAATGCATTTCTCCTTCTTCACAATTTCACAAACAGAAGATTTGTTCTTACTGTATACCATAGCAACCTCAGAATATGACCCATTTTACTTAAAGGAAGTCTTTTATGGCTTCTCTTTGGTATATGTGAATTGCCAGCATCACTATGCATTCACTTTTAGGACATTATTAAGTACAATAAGAGTTACTTGAACATAAACACTGTGATACCATGTCCAATAATCTGATAACTGAGTAACCGATGGGTTGGTAGCAAATGCACTGAGAATATGACAGAGAAAGGAGGACTGACATTCATTCCTGCCAGGATGAGTGAGATGTTGTGAGATTTCATCACAGTATTTAGAGTAAAGTGCAATATAAAACTTATGAATTATTTCTGGAACTTTCCTTTTAATATTTTTGGACTGCTGTTGATCACAGATAAATGAAGCAATAGAAAATAAGTGTGTCTAAGTTTTAAAATTTCCACTGGGTGGCATCTTTACTAGATGAGATCTTAAAAATCTTGTCCACCTCTGCACCGCTTCCAGTTTTCTCAGTTGTTAAGTTTATAGTCATGCAAGCGAATCTCCTCAAGAGCCCAAAGCTAGTGATAAACCCATGTGAGCTCAGAATTCTCAACTTTCACTTATCCTTTGGAATTTCTGTCTTTCTCTAGAATCCTTAGTCCTGCATGCCACTGCAAATTAAACTTAGCTTTCCACCCCTGAGGTTCCTTAAAAGGGTATATAATTATGCTTTCCAGTATTTTTATCTCCATATTAGACAAGAATCAAATTGACCTTCAAGTGTGATGGAATGAGCACAGTTATCACTGAAAGGTTTAATGTAAACATATACCTGGATCAAATTTTAATGTGGTGCACCTAACTGAAATGAATAGAAATTAAATATTTTATTAAAATGTATCAACATTCTATTAGACATTCCCTTTCACAAAATTATAATAAAAATTTTAGATTCTTAAAGATCAAAATCACATATAATTATGTATTATATTTCCCTGGAATAAAAATACTTTTTAACATACAAGCATTTGAAGGAAATAAATTAATGCCATTCTCTTTGACATTATGCTTATGTTTTCAATTTATACTTGGAAGTTTGAAAACAGAGAAATAAATTATGTGGCTGCTTCACATTGGTGTGAAAACTCCTCTGACACTGTAAAAATAACAACAGCATTAAGTTACTTAAATAATTTGTGGTGTTTGAAGAAAGCTCATTAGCACCTTGTAAATTTTCACATAGCCTGTGTTATAACTTCATTTCCAGAGGAGTTATCATAGCACAAAAACAAGTCCCATGTGCAATTAATAACTGAAAGATTCACTGAATGATTTTGAATAGAAGACTCTACGTAATAAAGAACAAATTTTCAACTTAGTTTGTGGGGCCGAAATATTAATAAGAGTCATACTAGTGGAAATTATTCTTTTCTTTTTATCTACCCGCCCACTTAGAAGAATAGTTCTATACCACAGATTCTACGCTTTAGTAGATCATTCGTTCTGTTGGAAAGTAATGTCAGGTTATTTTACAATTTGAGATAACTTTTTTCAAAAGTTCAATGCATTATTTTCCTGAAAATATCTTCTTTGTTAGTTTATTCTTCAACATACACAATAAAAATAATACATTAGAATTCAATATGCGCCATCACAGAGTATTCTGATTTAAAACTCAACAGATAAACAAAACTTCAGGGACAAGGGGGATCTTCATTTTCACTCATGTAATTGAAGCTTAGCAAACTTCTGCCACGGAGATCTGTACCCACAGCTGCCACCAAGAGATGATGTGTGCTCAGTTCTAAAGAAGACCCTTAGGGATTAGTAAAGAGAAAACAGAATTTATTCTTGCTGTAACTGCCACTTTCCCACAATGGTTACTCTCTAGCTCTTACCCCCAAACTTTATGCAACAATGACTGGGGATAAAGAAAGAGTTGAAAGTTGTGACTTGAGAGTCACTGACATAGTCTTCGTAAGCTTTTTTGGAAACGTACTTGTAAAGGCTAATCACAGGCAGATAGGTGGGGGGGGCCTCAAAAGAGTAATTCATAGAAAATAGAAGTATTGGGATCTCACTCCCTTGCTGAAAGCTACTGAACTGCAGAATCTTCAGGATGACCTTTCCACCACTTTCTCTGCTGATTGCCTGTTAAGAGAAATGTTCAAGGAGCATGTCCTGTGTTTATGGAGTTGGACTGAATATGTGGAAAAAAGACCACCGACCTGTAATATATTTCAGGGGGATATTAGATCTAAAAGCATCATGTAATATAATAAATTCGTAGATTATATAAGAAAATATCAACTTGACCTTTGATTATAATTTCATAAATAGAACTTAGAGTATTAATCATGATTAATAAGTAAAACACATACATATTGTGATTCACAAATGTATTTTACATCTGTAATATGTACATATATTTAATATTATAAAATATATTATTGAGTATATAATAAATGTAAATGAATAAATATATAATTAATACATATATGTGATCTCAAAAGCAAGTCATGCAGAAGAAGATATTTGTAAAACAAAAGTTGTAGAAGCTTTGTTCTCAGAATATATTTTAAAAATATACAAATGAATTTTTAAAAGGGTTCAATATAAATAAATGAACACATTTATAAGATAATTATATTTGCATAAACGTTGTCAATTTTGATTAAAAGAGACAAAGGGTAAAATCAAAGTCACTTTCTGAGCGAGCTGTAGGCTATAGTTAGCTGATGTATTTTGAATAAAGAATTCATAAATCAAGAGGGCAGAGACAAGAATCATGGAGAATCAGTCCATGATAAGTGTACAACTGAGTCTTAAACAAGAAAATTTTCAGTTTGCCTCTCATAATTTCAAAAATACCGAGAAAGAGTGATTTCTGTGTTCTTCCCAACACCCACACTTCTTTGGAAAGGAATGTTTTTAACAGTACCCTAGAACCATCTTACTATGTTATGCTGTGTGTATGTAAATAGAAGGGGAAAGATAAATTGTTTCTTTAACTCACAGATCTTCAGATTGAGAGAAACTACTATTATCCAAAACTTAATTTGAATAATAAGATATTATAATTTTAATAAGACAAGACATTTCATTGCCTAGGAGTAGGGTGAATGTATTTTGCATGTGGGGGTAACAGGAATCATTGGTGGCCAGAGGACATCCTGTTCTAGTGGCTGCTGAGATAGCCCCCAGTGATTCCTGCTTCCTGGTATTCAGGGACCTTGTGAAGTTCTCACCACAATTATTAGGGCTGACTTGTGTGGCCATAAGGATATTGCAGAAATGACAGAAAGTAATGACTTCTCATATTTTTCTGAAAATCTTGAATTAGTTTTGTAATACAATAGAATGAGGGTATGTTAAGGGAAGATTTGAATATTTCTTTGGCTATAGCAGTACTGTGAAATCTTACCTTTCTCACTGTCAAGATACATACTCAACACAAAAGGGAAGGTTCTGAAAGCAATAACTTGAAAGCTCAATACATGTACACTGAAGCTTGTAGGATAAAGTGAATTGGTGTCTAAGTCATGGATAATAATCAAAATGATGAGAGATGAACAGGATAGGGGTGTAGTTTAGGAGGTACCTCCCTTTTCATTCAGAGCTTTTCCCATGTAACAGATACAGGTAATAACACACAAAAATATTCATTGTAGTATTTTTTTAGAACCTCTTCAATAAAGACTTCTCAATATGAACAAATCATAATAGATAGAAGCTGAGGTATGTCTGGATTTTACAGGCTGGTGAATTAATGAATGGCCAGCAAAAATAGAGATGCATTTATCTCCATCAAAAAACAGTAGCTCAATAATGCCAGCAATGTGGAATAGCTTGTGCAGCAGAAACATGTCTATGAGAGACAAATTGAAATACTCCCTAAGTCCAGCAAGTACTGATACTAGAGCTGCACCACCAGTTTGTGACAGTATCTGCTGGGAAGGAATTTACTGGCTCAGTTTCCTATTCTTCTTCCTACAGGCCAACCAAGGAATGGTCGGAAGCTTTCATTAAGGAGCTGCGATAAGCAAGAACAAAAAAGTAGCCAACTAAATAACCCTCTCTAGAGGAAGACTTCTTTCCTATAACATGCATGATTTGGGTAAGAGACAGGGACTACATTTTAAATCAAATTTAAAATTCTTAATATTTTAATTCTGTAATCATTTTTCTTTCATTTACTTATTTTTATTGCACTTTAGGTTCTGGGGTACATGTGCAGATCATGCAGGATTGTTGCATAGGTACACACATGGCAACGTGGTTTGCTGTGTCCATCCCCATCACCTATATCTAGCATTTCTCCCCATGTTATTCTTTCCCAACTCCCTTCCCACCCACCCCTGCTGTACCTTCCCTAGTACCCACCAACAGACTCCAGTGTGTGATGCTCCCCTCCGTGTCCACGTGTTCTCATTGTTCAACACGCACCTATGAGTGAGAACATTCGGTGTTTGATTTTCTGTTCTTGTGTCAGTTTGCTGAGAATGATGGTTTCCAGATTCATTCATGTCCCTACAAAGGACACGAACTCATTGTTTTTTATGGCTGCACAGTATTCCATGTTGTATATATATGCCACATTTTCCCTGTCCAGTCTATCATCAATGGGCATTTGGGTTGGTTCCAGGTCTTTGCTATTGTAAACAGTGCCGCAATGAACATACATGTGAATGTGTCTTTATAATAGAACAATTAGGCTACATACTCTGATGCATTTGTACTGGCTATACCAACATGAATTAAACTAGTTCCATATTACGTGAAACAATTGTAAAATGCAATTACCCATTGATTATGTTGGCCATTAAAAAAAATGTGAGTTCAAGATAAGAAGCAGCATGGTTTTAAGGACTTTACATATATTGGTACATTTAATATTCGTAGGGTTGTCCCAGTGTAAGGGGGTACTGTTAACCATTCTGTGATGAGGCAATCGAGGCACAGAGAGTTAAAGTAACTCAAGAATCTCACAGGTAAGAAGAGACAGAGGTCAACTATACACACATGCAGCATTGCTCTATAGGCTGTGTCCCTATCCAGTATACAGCACTACCAGTGGTTCATAATCTCTACTTGCAAGTTTTCCTTTTGGCCAAGCCATACCTAAAAGATAAGATGAATGACAGAAATTTTTCAGATTCAGAAATTACAGTCATTAAAATCATGCAAGCAAGTAAATTGTTGTTTTATTTCTCATTTTAATGTTTTTAAAATATACATAAGTTGTCAACTTACTTGTAAATAATGTATCTTTAGTTGTTTGGGAAACATATGCTGTATTACTATAGTAATCTATTAAATATTTATTATGAATCACTGTGCTACAGTAAATTA
Source organism: Plecturocebus donacophilus (assembly GCA_004027715.1). Classification (NCBI taxonomy): domain Eukaryota; kingdom Metazoa; phylum Chordata; class Mammalia; order Primates; family Pitheciidae; genus Plecturocebus; species Plecturocebus donacophilus. Next base: position 6,008 of record PVKP010039265.1, read on the forward strand.
ATTGTAAATCATTTTACTGAAGAATGAAATTGACAAAGAATTAGTATTCTAGTGAAATTTAAAATTGTCTCCTTTTATAATGTATATTTTTGACACTTTCCTTTTTCATACACAGTCTTTTATATTTGTACGATATCTTTGTTCATTTGAGATGAGTGTATTGAGGCTTAGAAGTACACTTCTTAGATTTACATCACGAAAATGTTCTCTCTATAAGAAAAGATATCTGATTAAATCTTAAATATAATCTTAATATTAAAAACTAAAGTATGCCTTTGCTCTCATGATACCGTATGGGTTTAAAGTTTTTAGAGAAAGAAAATAACTTTGTTACTGATTTATTTCATTAAAAAATGTTTAGCATCAATTACATGTAATGTAGAAGATAAAAGGAAAAGAGTGTATCTGGTCATTATACCATCAGGTTAGCAAATTTGATGTTCCCAATACGCCTGTTTCTATGTTTTTATTAAAATGTTCATAATTTCACCAGACAGTATAGACAAGGGAAATCCATAGTAAAAAGATCACTAACGACACAGACTATGACTGAAATTATACCCTCAGAACAACCTCAGAAAAAGATAGGCCCCGGGATGAAAGCCAACAATATTAAATTATTTCACTTTTCTTTCCCTAATTCGAAGTTGCACTGGCTATGCTGAACTGAAAGCAGGAATCTAATTGTGTATTTTTATTAAAGACAGAAAGAAAATCTGTTATTGTTTTCCAGAATATTTAGATACCCAATTAAAGAATTATAAAGAGGGTTGACTATAAACACACTAATTATCTTAAGTGTAGGAAAAGAATTGTAAAGGAAAGAAAAGAATTGTAAAGGAAAAGAATTGTAAAGAGGAATGACTGTAAACACTGATTATCTTAAATGTAGGACCTATTCTTATACTAGAGACTTCAAAGAAATAACAATCTGATTTCTAGAATCTTAAGCATAGTCTGAATGAAACAAAGATATCAAAAAGAAAGAAACAAGTGTACACCTAGAACAATCCTAAGTAATTAAATTTAAACTGAAAATATTATGACAATATAAATGGGCAAGCACTCCAAAACATACAAGATTGTGAGACACTTCTTAAAAAATAAAATGTATCTTGCCAGTGAGGGCTACAGCACTCTGTGTCTCCAAGTAAACTTGAAAGGCAGTCTAGGTCGTAAGAACTGCCACTCTTAGGCAAGTCCTAGTGCTGAGCTAATCCCAGGGACAGTGGAATTGGTGGCAGTGGTGGGGAGGGGAGAGGTCCCTCAGGACATACTGAGGCACCTACTGGGGCAGCCATCCCTTCCCCAATCCCAACTGCATAACTTGCATCTCTAAAAGAGACTCCTTCCTTACACCTAAGGAAAGGATAGGAAAGAGTGGGGAAGACTTTGTCTTGCATCTTGGATACCAGTTTAGCCAAAGCAGGATAGGGGACCTGTCAGCATCTTGAGGCCTTAGCTACAAGATGGCATTTCTAGCCACACCCTGGGCCTGAAGGAAACCCACTGCCTTGAAGACCCACTGCCTTGAAGGAAAGTACTCAGTCCTGGTAGCGTTTATCACCTGCTAACTGAAGAGCCCTTGGGCCCTGAATAAACACTAGCGATACCCAAGAATTACATCAACGGCCTTGGATGAGCTGATGAAACGTGCTGGCTTCAGGTGACACTCAGCACATTCCTAACTCTGGTGGCTAAGGGGTAAAACTCATTCTGCTTGAGAAAACCAGAGAAAAAAAGCAAAGAGGACTTTGTCTTGCACCTTAGGTATCAATATGATTACAGAATGGTAAAACATCAAGTGAGCTCTTAAGGGCTCCATTTTCTAGGACATGACTCTTGAATGGCATTTCTGGACCTGCCTCGGGCCAGAAGGGAGCCTACTGCCCTGAAGGATGAGCCCAAGTCTGGGGGCTTCACGACGAACTGACCTAAGAATTTGGGGGACTTAAGGAAATACTGGTGGGAGTCTGGCAGTACTCTTCATAGCCTGGGTGGCAGTGGGTACAAAGTGAGGTTCCTCTGCCACTAGAAAGAGGAGGAAAAAGTGGGAAGGACTGCATCTTTGGGTTGAGTGTCAGCTGAGCTGAAATAAAATGGAACACCAGCTGGACCTCTAAAGTTTTTGACACTAGTCCCTGACTCCTAGACAGCACTTCTGGACCTACTTGGGGGTTGGGGGACCTTTCCATCCTTAAAGAAAAGACACAGGCCTGGCTGGCTTTGCTTTTTCTGAATGTGGAGTCACAGAGCCTTCAGCAAACCTTGACAGTGGTGGCTTTTTATGATTGTGGAGTCACAGAGCCTTCAGCAAACCTTGGCAGTGGTGGCTTTTTCTGATTGTGGAGTCACAGAGCCTTCAGCAAACCTTGGCAGTCAGGGAGTGTTGACAGCAGGACTTGGATGAAACCCAGTGCTGTATTGGCTTCAGGTGTGACACAGCACAGTCATAGTGGTGGTGGCCACAAGGGTATTTGTGTCACCCCATGCCCAGCTTTAGGTAGCTCAGAACAGAGAGAGAGAGAGAGAGAGAGAGAGAGAGAGAGAGAGAGAGAGAGAGAAATTCTCTAAGTTTGAGAGAAAGTAAAAAGGAGTCTCTGCTATGTAATCCAGAGCATTCTCCCAGGTCTTATCCAAGACCATCGAGGTAGTACCTCTACAAGTCTGCAAACACCACACCATTACTGGGCCCCCTAAAGTAGATACAGCTTAAATCATAACACCAAAGTCTTTTCAAATATCCAGAAATCCTTTCCAAGAAGGTTGGCTACAAAAAAGTCCAGACAGTTAAGACAACATTAAATACCTAACTCTTCAGTGCTAAGACTCCAAAGAACATCTGCTAGCACCAACACCATCCAGGGAAGAATGATCTCACCATATGAACTAAGTAAGGCACCAGGGACCAATCTTGAACAAACAGAAATATGTGACCTTTGAAAAAGGGAATTCAAGAGAGCTGGATTGAGAAAACTCACAGAAATTCAAGAAAGCACAGAGAAGGAATTCAGACTTCTATCAATAAATGTAACACAGAAATTGAAATAATTAAAAAGAATCAAGCAAAAACTCTGGAGCTGAAAAATGCAATTAATACAATGAATAATGCATCAGAATCCTTTAAAAGCAGAATGGATCAAGCAGAAGAAGAATTAGTGACCATGAAGACAGAATATTTGAAAACACAGAGTCAGAGGAAAAAAAGGATAAAAATTAAATAAAGCATGCTTACAGAATGTAGAAAATAGCATAAAAAGGGTAAATCTAAGAGTTATTAGCCTTCAGGAGGAAATAGAAAAAGAGAAATGGGTTCAAAGGAAAAATAACAGCTAACTTCCCAAAGTTCTCTGAATGTGTACAACTTATCTAGAGAAAGATATCAATATCCAAGTACAAGAATGTTATAGAACACAAAGCATATTTAACTGAAAGAGGATTACCTCAAGGCATTTAGTAATCAAACTCCCAAAGGTCAAGGATAGAGAAAGGATACTAAAAGCAGCAAGAGAAAGGAAACAAACAACACACATTGGAGCTCCAATACATCCTGTAGCAGACTATTCAGTAGAAACATTGTAGGCCAGTAGAGAGAGGAATAACATATTTAGTGTTGAAGGAAAAAAACTTTTATTTGAGAATAGCATATCCTGCAAAAATATCCTTCAAACATAAAGAAGAAATAAAGACTTTCCCAGACAAACAAAAGATGAAGGATTTCATTGATATTGTGACTGTTATACAAGAAATGCTAAAGAGAGTACTTCAATCTGAAAGAAAGGGACATTAATGAGCAATAAATAATCACCTGACCATACAAAAGTCATTGGTAACAGTAAATACACAGAAAACCATGGAATATTATAACACTATAATTGTGTCATGTACACTACTTTTATCCTAAGTAGAAAGATCAAATGATGAACAAATCAAAAATAACTCCAACAACTTTTCAAGACATAGTCAGTACCTTAAGATAAATAGAAACAACAAAATGTTAAAAAACAAGGGAATTCTCTGTATTTCCTGAATTTGAATCTTGGCTGCCTTGCTAGGTTGGGGAAGTCCTCCTGAATAATATCCTGAAGAGTATTTTCCAACTTGGTTTCATTCTCCCCCATTCACTTTCAGGTACACCAATCAGATTTAGCTTTGGTTTTTACATAATCCCATATTTCTTGGAAGCTTTGTTAATTTCTTTTCACTCTATTTTCTCTAATCTTGCCTTCTCACTTTATTTAATTGAGTTGACCTTCAATCTCTGGTATCCTTTCTTCCTCTTTACGGACTTGGCTTTTGAAACCTGTGTATGCTTCATGAAGTTCTTGTGCTGTTTTTCAGCTCCATCAAGTCATTTATGTTCTTCTCTACATTGGTTATTCTAGTTAGTGTTTCATCTAACTTTTTTTTTCAACATTCATAGTTTCCTTGCATTGGGTTAGAACATGCTCCTTTAGCTCAAAGAAGTTTGTTATTACTCAACTTCTGAAGCCTGCTTCTGTCAATTGATCAAACTCATTCCCTAACCAGTTTTCTTCCCTTGCTGGTGAGTAGTTGTGATTCCTTGGAGGAGAAGAGGCATTCTGGTTTTTGGAGATTTCAGCCTTTTTGTGCTGGTTTCTTCCCACCCTCAAGGATTTATCTACCTTTGGTTTTTGAAGTTTGTGACCTTTGGTTGGGGTCTCTGAGTGGATGTCCTGATGTTGAAGCTATTTCTTTCTGTTTGTTAGTTTTCCTTCTAAGAGTCAGGTCCCTCTGCTGCAGGTTTGCTGGAGTTTTCTGGAGGTCCACTTCAAACTCTGCTTGCCTAGGAATCACTAGCGGGGGCTGCAGAACAACAAAGATTGCTGCCTATCCCTTCCTCTGGTAGCTTCAACCCAGAAGGATACCCATCAGATGTCAGCCAGAGCTCTCCTGCATGAGGTGTCTGTCAGCCCCTGCTGGGAGGTGTCTCCCAAACAGGATGTATGGTGGTCAGTGAGCCACTTGAGGAGGCAATCTGTCCTTTATTAGGACTCAAGCACTGTGCTGGGAGATCTTTTGCTCACTTCAGAGCTACCTGGCAAGGACATTTAAGTCTGTTGAAACTGTGTCCACAATTGCCCCTTTTCCCAGGTGCTCTGTCCCAGAAAGGTAGGGGCTTTATTTATAAGTCCCTGATGGGCTGCTGCCTTTTTTTCAGAGACGTCCTGCCCAGCAAGAAGGGAGTCTAGTGACAGTCTGCCTGCAGAGGCCTTGCTGAGCTGCTGAGGGCTCCACCCAGTTGTGTAATCTTCCCATTGACTTTGTTTACACAGTAGAGGATAAAATTGCTTACTGAAGGCTCAGCAATGGTGGATGCCCCTCCCCACACTAAACTCAAACATCCCAGTGGAGCTTAGACTGCAATGATAGCTGCGAGAATTTCAAGCCAGTGGATCTTAGCTTGCTGGTCTTCATAGAATTGGGACCTGCCAAGCCAGACCACTTGGCTCTTGGGCTTCAGCCCTCTTTTTCAGGGGAATGAGTGGTTCTATCTCACTGGCATTCCAGGTGCCACTGGGGTATGAGAAAGAAAACAAACTTTTGTGGCTAAAATGACTGCCCAGTTTTGTGCTGAGAACCCAGGACGCTGGTGTTGTAGGCACCTGATGGAATCTCCTGGTCTGTGGGTTGTGAAGACAGTGGGGAAAATGCAGTATCTGAACCAGAGTGCTAGAGTTTCAGGAAAAGTGTCTAATGGCTTCCCTTGGCTAGAAGAGGGAGTTCTCTGGCCCCATGCACTTTCTGAGTGATGTGACACCCCACCCTGCTTCAACTATCCCCATCAAGCTACGATTGAGGTGGAAAAAACCACCTCAAGCTTTATATGGAACCAAAAAAGGAGCCTGCATAGCCGAGACTATCCTAAGCCAAAAAAAAATAAAGCTGAAGGCATCATGCTACCTGACTTCAAACTATGCCATAAGGCTACAGTAATCAAAACAATGTGGTACTGATACCAAAACAGATTAAAGACCAATGGAACAGAACAGAGGCCTCAGAAATACGTCATATAGCTACAACCATCTGATCTTTGACAAACCTGACAAAAACAAGCAATGGGGAAAGGATTCCCTATTTAATAAATGATGTTTGGAAAACTGACTAGCCATTGTAGAAAGCTGAAACTGGATCCCTTCCTTACACCTCATACAAAAGTTAACTCCAGATGGATTAAATATTTAAACATAAAACCTAACACAATAAAAATCCTATAAGAAAACTGAAGCAATACTATTCAGGACAGAGGCATGAGCAAGGACTTCATGACTAAAACACCAAAAGCAATGGCAACAAAAGCCAAAATAGACAAATAGGATCTAATTAAACTTAAGAGCTTCTGCACAGAGAAAGAAACTATCAATAGAGTGAATCAGCAACCAATAGAATGGTAAAAAAAATTTTGCAATCTACCCATCTGACAAAAGGCTAATATCCAGAATCTACAAAGAACTTAAACAAATTTACAAGAAAAAAAAAAAAAGACCCAACCAAAAGTGAGTGAAGAATATGAACAGACACTTCTCAAAAGAAGACATTTATGCAGCCATCTAACATAAAAAAAAAAAAGCTCATCATCACTGGTCATTAGGTGGAGTCTTGCTCTTTTGCCCAGGCTGGGGTGCAGTGGTGTGATCTCGGCTGACTGTAACCTCCACTTCTTGGGTTCAAGTGATTCTTCTGTCTCAGCCTCCTGAATAGCTGAGATTACAGGCGCATGTCACCACAACTGGCTAATTTTTCCAGTTTTAGTAGAGAAGGGTTTTCACCATGGTTCTCAAGCTGGTCTCAAACTTTTGACCTCATGATTGACTAGCCTCAGCCTCCCAAAGTGCTGGGATTACAGGTGTGAGCCACCGTGCCGGGCCATAAAGGGGGCTAACTGACTCAGTACCCCATGGCCAGTGAGGCCCCAGGAAAACTACAATTATTGCAGAAGGGGAAGCAGGCAGGGCTTACAGAAGAACACCTTATAAAACCATCACAAAAACAGGATTGGGGAAATTGCCTCCATGATCCAATCACTTCCTACCAGGTGTCTCTCTCAACACCTAGAGATTACAATTCCAGATGAGATTTGGGTGGGGACACAAAACCTAACTATATCAGATAATAATATGTAAAATAAAGCAAGAGATAATCAGAGAACAGTAAATTATTTTGGTTTAAAATATAAGACAATATTTTTATAAACAATAATGGTTTCAAAACTTATGTACTATTACTGACAAATGGACCAAAAAGACTGTAAAGAAAAAATGTTTTTATGAAATTTCAAAATAGACCTATCAACCTGTGAAATTTTAATTGAGAAGAAATAAATAAGGTCATTTAGTAAGATTAAATTCATTGATACATTTTACCCTTAGAACAAAACATCTTTTGGTTATCAGTTGATATTTTTAAAAAAATCAGCATGTACTAAATCAAATATAAAGTCCAAAAACTTTCAAAGATATAAATTATTTTGTGACGTAGATGCACAATCACTGGAACATATGGGCATACCCAAACATTGGGAACATACCTAAGCAAAGTAAATGCATTAAAATTGATACTAAAATGATACTAACTTTAGCAGGTAAGTAAATTAGCCCAACACGCTAATAAAATAATGTCTTTACTTAAACCCTTTAATTATAAAACAAAGAAGAATTAAGCTAAATTAATCAAAATATTAACAATGAAACAAGGAGAAACATATATGATAAAATAGAATAAATGAGGGATATAGAAAACTAAAATATTGAAATACTTTACATACAAAACAGAAAAAAAATCTTAATGAGCAAAAAATTATTCTCTTGACAACAAACAAGCAAACATATAACAGATATATTTCAACAAAATTAATAAAGGTAAAATGAGAAGATGGAATAAATACAGTTAGAATTTAGAAATAAAATAGAGCATGTGAGATAATATGCATTTACTAAAACACTTTAATTGTCTATCTTTTAATCTCAGATACAGCTCTGTTTGCCCTTTGTCTATCTGATCTGGAACCAACCCTCTCACCTGCTCTGTATGGAACAAAAGAGATGATTTTTTTCTGGCCTAGAACACATATTCTCTCTTATCAGTGATGTACTGTGGTACGCCCATGCAATGAAATATTTTTCAGTTTTTAAATAAGATGAGTATCACAGTACCCTGTGGAGAGAGGATAATGTCAAGCATGGTTGAAGTTAAGTAACCATCTCTCACAGAAGCAAGGCTAATCAAAAAAGGAAAATGTGTTTTTAATTAAGAAATGAGGAGTTTATAAGCTGGTGCACTAAATTCTTATCTCATTCAAGCTTTGTAGATATGGATGACAACAAACTCTTTCTTTAAGCACAGCAGCTATGCTTAACAGTCAGTTAACTGCAATTTGAGTTATACCCACACTTACAAGAAATCAAATGATGCAAAGAAAGATGCAGGAGAAGAATTAGAGAATTTTTGCTCAGAATCATTCCAAAAGTAGAAAATAACTCCTAACCTTGTGACAGTATACCTTAAGAAAATACGCATCAATTCTTGTACACTGTGTGTGTGTGGGGCTGTCCATGTGTGGGTGTGTGTATAAAATTTCTGCCCCTAACAAACCCTCATTCAATCACCTTAGAATACAAGAGCCTTAAAAACAGGAGATTTATCCTCTAATTTTGGATCACTAGATCCCTAAAAGATAAAAAAATAAACATCTGACATGTGTGAGTTTCTATGTTTGTGCTTCAGCATTTCAGGTCATCATGCTAAGCACTTTCTCACAATATTCTGAGTAAGACATGTTTGCCACTTTTATCACAGGGAAACACAGAGACCAGAGAAACTGTGACATACTGTAATCATAATGCTGAACTAATTCAGTTTAATGAATTAAATTCAGTTATATCCAGTCTAGAACACATTTTTGTTGAAAAAAGAGAAGGGATAGCAGTATAACGGCACCATTAACAACCATATTGTTATTAACAATGATTAAATATTTAATATGTGCCAACAATTGCCTAATGTCTTTTAATGTTTCATCATACATAATTCATGATAGAAGATAAAAAGTAAATTCTACTCCCATTATGTAGGCAGAGAAATGGAAACAGAGATTTTAGAAACTTATTTACACCACTAAATTCATTAGATCTGGAAAATACTCAAAGACAATGACAAACAATTTTTTTATTACATCTCAGTCATTGTATTAATGGTTTCATAAATAAATATAGTAATGGAAAATATATGCTATATTATTCGTCTGATTATAGTGTTATTTTATAATATGTGGGAAATATATTAGCCAATATTAATTAAATGAATTAATCCCTTAAAATATAATGTTGGAAAAAATCACTTTTATTTTATAAATAAGTTTATCCTGAGAAGAATCAATTGAATTGTATAAAATATCAGTGCTCTAACTCAAAATGGAAATCTCTTTTCTACTTATTAACTGGACATAAATATATAGAAATCAACTGTCAAAGATAATTTTAATAAAAGCATAATTAATTTACACTATAAAGAAAGAAGAAAATGGAATTACTCTGTAGTTCTATTTTCAGAGCCTCTTCTTTCTCTTAGAAAAACAAATATTCCATTACAATATATTTTCCCAAGTCAATTTTCCTTATATAACATTACTATTCTAATACTGTCTCTCAGTATCACATTTGGTATGTTGAAAGCCATGTCAAAAATGAAAGTTACCCATTTTACCTAAAGCTTTAAAATTGAGAATGAAAAACAAGGTCAATATTTTTTCCAATATTATAGATATTTGAATTTAGTTTAAATACATTAATTAGATTGACTTAAAACTAACAAACGTTTTGTTATTTGCTGAAAAATATTATGGAAAAATAACAGCAGATCCAGAGGACTCTAATGAGGTCTTGTGCTTTCCCCTATACCACATTTATACATGCAAAAGCATACAAGCACAGACACAAATACAGCAAGTCTTCACTTAATGTTATTGATAGGTTCTTGAAACCTGCATCTTTAAGTGAAATGACATGTAAGGAAAAACAGATTTACTACAGGCTGATATAAACAAGAATTAAATTCCTGTGGCATATTTCTGGTCACAAAACCATATGCAAATTTCTAAAGTAAGACCCAAAACACTTCCATTATCAAACATTACAATACATGTGAGATATACATATATTTAAGAGATGTTAATTAAAAACAAGTAAAATCATTATTTGCCCAACTTTTGGTGAATCATTGAATGTTGGTGTTCATAGTGGTGGTGGGTTAAAGCAAAGAATAAATGTTTGCAAAGAAAAAATGTTAAGGAGCACCCCCTACCAACTTGCAGTTCGAAAGGAAAGAATAAAGAGAATTGACTTGCTGTCTATGTGGTCTCTGTGGCAGGCTTCTAGTTGTCAACTGGACCTAATATCAAGTAAAACTTACAGTAGAGATTAAATTTATTTATGATGTATTTGTGTCACAGATGCTAGCAGAGTTAATATTATTGAGGACTGTTGTGAGTATTGCCTGCTTCCTTATCCTCAAATTTTAAGGAAAAAAAAGGCAAGAAATAAAACTATGAGGTATGTGTAATCAGAGCAGCTAAGTCTCAAATAATTTTATAAGTATTGTGATTTAAAAAATAGGTAAATGCACTGAAAAAATAGTAGTCATAGTGATAATGAAAATAACCTTATTTTCTCTTTTCATTGAAGTTTCTACTTATATCCAGTATATAAAATATTTAATCAAAATTTCCAAAGAAAATTTGCTAATTTTCTCAAGAATATTTTCAGAGGTAATTATATACATTTAACAAAATAACCATAAGAAAATACAAATTTCATAGACTTACTGTGGTTCTTTACTAATGAAATACAAATAAATATAAATACAACCCATACTCAACACAGAACTCATAAGTAGTGAGTTTAGACTCTGAATAGAATACTGGTTCCACCTTAAAATAAAAATAATGTGAACATTTGAAAGAAAGCTCATACATGAAATGCAATTTCAATTTCTTTATATTGAAATATGAGATTATTGATTATACCAAAGATTCTGTCACTTACCTTTCCATGAAATATGGATTGCATAAGGGAATGAAAGCACTAATAAAACTGAATAAAATTTGTATCAAAAATACCATGAGGCCAAGAGACATAATTCCACTCACTCAATGAATTATGATAACAAAAAGAGGCAGGGAAATGACAAGAAAGCAGAAATCAATCATCAAAAAGATACAATTGACCAGAATCTATTAAAAACAAATGTTACCTTCTTTGCTTCCCAATATGTGCTTCCAATCAAGTCCTTAAAGTATTTCATGTTATCTTTGCTCCCTGTGACTTCAGAAAGTGGTTTTGTGTTCCTCTATGTTACACTAAGATATGATAAAATTAAGCTATTACAAAACATATACTAGGATATTCTTCAGATGACTGTGAGACAGATGACAGGTTCCATTAGTGTACTTTACTGATAATAAAAAAAAATCAGGAAACAAGAAGTTTATTTACCTTGGTGAAGAAGGTCACGTTGTAGGAAATGTGGAGCTCATACTAGAGTCCAAGTTTGTGTCTGTGATTTTTAACAAGTCTCTTTAATTATAATTTTCACATTATGAACTAACATTTACAGAATTTATTCAATGATAATATTCATAGTTCATTAAGTTACCTACATTACCTAAGTCATTTTTAGCTCACAAAAATTGTGTGAGAAAATGAGAAAACTAAAGAACAGAGACACACAGCTGCCAAGTATAAGTAAGTATTAAATATGACCTGGTTTTATTGTCTACTGGACAATTGGGAGAACAATATTCTTAACAAGAGTCAAAACAGTCTCTTTTTTTTATTATTTTACTTTAATTTCTGGGATACATGCACAGAACATGCAGATTTATTACATAAATATACACGTGCTATGGTGGCTTGCTGCACCCATCAACCAGTCATCTACATTAGCTATTGCTCCTAATGCTATCCCTCCCCTAGCCCCCTCCCCACCAACAAACCCCAGTGTGCCATGTTCCCCTCCCTGTGTCCATCTGTTCTCACTGTTCAATTCCCACTTATGAGTGAGAACACGCAGCATTTGGTTTCTGTTCCTGTGTTAGTTTGCTAGGAATGATGGTTTCCAGCTTCATACACATCCCTGCAAAGGACATTAACTCATCCTTTCTGATGGCTGCATAGTATTCTGTAATGTATATGTGCCACATATTCTTTATTCAGTCTACCATTAATGGGCATTTGGGTTGGTTCCAAGTCTTTTCTATTGTGAATGGTGCTAAAATAAGCATATGTGTGCATGTGTCTTTATAGTAGAATGACTTATAATCCTTTGGTTATATACCCAGTAATAGGTTTTCTGGGTAAAATGGTATTTCTAGTTCTAGATCATTGAGAAATTTCCACATTCTATGTAAAATATTACATATACATATGACCTCCACAATGATTGAACTAATTTTCAGTCCCACCAACAGTGTAAAAATGTTTCTATTTCTCTACATTCTCCAGCGTCTGTTATTTCCTGACTTTTTAATGATTGCCATTTAACTGGCATGATATAATATCTCATTGTGGCTTTCATTTGCATTTCTCTAATGACCAGTGATGATGAGCTTTCTTTCATATGTTTGTGGGCTACATAAATGCCTTATTTTGATATGTGTCTGTTCATATTCTTTGCCCACTTTTTGATAGGGTTGTTTGTTTTCTTTTCTTGCAAATTTGTTTAAGTTCCTTATTGATTCTGAATATTAGCCGTTTGTCAGATGGATAGATTGCAAAAATGTTCTCCCATGATTTAGGCTGCTATTCTCTCTAATGTTGGTTTCCTTTGCTGTACAGAAGCTCTTTAGTTTAATTAGATCTCATTTGTCAATTTTGGCTTTTGTTGTCATTGCTTTGGTGTTTTAGTCATGAAGTCTTTGCCCATACCTATGTCCTGAATGGTAATGCCAATGTTTTTTTCTAGAGTTTTTATGGTTTTAAGTCTTACATTTAAATCTTTAATCCATCTTGATTTAATTTTTGTATAAGTGTTAGGAAGTGGTCCAGTTTCAGTTTTCTGCACGTGGCTAGCCAGTTTTCCCAGAACAAATTTTTGAATAGGGAATTGTTTCCCCATTGCTTGTTTTTCTCAGGTTTCTCAAGGTTCAGATGGTTGTACATGTATGGCATTATTTCTGAGGGCTCTGTTCTGTTCCATTAGTCTATATATCTGTTTTGGTTCCAGTACCATGCTGTTTTGATTACTATAGCCTTATAGTATAGTTTGAAGTCAGGTAGCATGATGCCTCTAGATTTGTTATTTTTCTTATAATTATCTTGGCTATACAGGCTCTTTTTTTTGGGGGGGGGTCCATATAAAATTTAAAGTAGTTTTTTTCTAATTCTGAGAAGAAAGTCAATGGTAGCTTGGTGAGGATAACACTGAATCTATAAATTACTTTGGGTAGTATGGCCATTTTCATGATATTGATTCTTCCTTTCCATGAGAGTGGAATGCTTTTCCATTTGGTTGTGTCCTCTCTTACTTCCTTGAGCAGTAGTTTGTAGTTCTCCTTAAAGAGGCCCTTCACATCCTTGTAAGTTGTATTCTTAGATATTTTATTCTCTTTGTAGCAATTGTGAATGGGAGTTCACTCACGGTTTGGCTTTTTGTTTGCCTATTATTGGTGTATAGGAATGCTTGTGGTTTTGTATCCAGAGACTTTGCTGAAGTTGCTTATCATCTTAAGGAGATTTTGGGTTGAGAAGATGCGGTTTTCTAAATATGGAATCATGTCATTTGCAAACAGAGACAATTTGACTTCCCCTCTTCTTATTTGAATATCTTTATTTCTTTTTCTTGCCTGTTGCCCTGGCCAGAATTTCCAATACTATATTGAACAGGAGTTGTGAGAGAGGGCATCCTTGTCTTGTGCCAAAGGGAACGCTTCCAGCTTTTGCCCATTCAGTATGACATTGGCTGCGAGTTTGCCATAAATAGGTCTTATTATTTTGAGATTTGTTCCATCAATACCTAGTTTATGGAGAGTTTTTAGTAGGAAGTTGTGTTGAAATTATTGAAGGCCTTTTCTGCATCTATTGAGATAATCATGTGGTTTTTGTCATTAGTTCTATGTATGTGATGGATGATGTTTATTGATTTGCTTGTGTTGAACCAGGCTTGCATCCCAGGGATGAAACTGGTATAATCATGTTGCATATGCTTTTTGATATGCTGCTGGATTCAGTTTGCTAGTATTTTATTGAGGATTTTCT
>PVKP010039266.1:0-20278 GCA_004027715.1 Plecturocebus donacophilus
GCTCTGTGATGGGCTCCGCTGGGCGTCTCCTCTTTCTCCTCTTCCTCCTGGTCTGTGAGGAGCTCCACGGGGCGGCTCCTCTTTCTCCTCTTCCTCCTGGTCTGTGATGGGCTCTGCTGGGTGATTCCTCCTTCTCCTCTTCCTCCTGGTCTGTGACGGGCTCTGCTGGGCGGCTCCTCCTTCTCCTCTTCTTCCTGGTCTTTTATGGGCTCCGCTGGGCGGCTCCTCTTTCTCCTCTTCCTCCTGGTCTGTGACGGGCTCTGCTGGGCGGCTCCTCCTTCTCCTCTTCTTCCTGGTCTGTGATGGGCTCCGCTGGATGGCTCCTCTTTCTCCTCTTCCTCCTGGTCTTTTATAGGCTCCGCTGGGTGGCTCCTTTTTCTCCTTTTCCTCCTGGTCTGCGATGGGCTCCGCTGGGTGGTTCTTCTGCTGCATGTGGTGTCAGGTCGGGTCATTCAGAAGCTGATAGCCAGGCCAGGAGGTCCAGGAAGGCTTCACTTCTTCTTGAACTTAGTGTGTCTCCCTGTGGCCTAGCCACATGGCCAGTAGGGGCTTCCTCACCAGCTGGTGGTCACAGAGTAGGGGACTTTTCACGGGGTTGAATCTGCCTCTTCAAGGACTGCGCTAGGGAGTTCAAGAACATCACTCAACACTGCATTCTTTTGGCCAGAGCTAAGTCCCAAGGCCGGCTAGGATTCCAGGAGTGGGAGCCAGCCATGCTTGGGAGGGCAGCAGCCACCACAGCTGAGCCTGATGCTGTTTTATTTTTAACACAGCGTGTGGTCATGTCAGCCCTGTGTCTCACGTGTGTCACCGTCTTTATTGCTCAGTGTCATTTTTCTCCATCTGCATTTGCCTTGGTGGGAAGGGGGTTACATGCCCACAGAGGTGTCCCACTGTGTCCCCCTGGTGTCCATTCCCAGTGTGAGGTTCTGAGAGCCAGTAGCACTCACCACTTCAGGCAGCACACGTCCAAGGGCTGCTGACCACAGGGACCCTTGTGATTGGCTTGTTCCTGGAACACCTGGGGCCTGCATTCTTCATCCCAAGGCACTCCCCTGATAAGCATAAGCAGCCTTCTCTCCCCTCCTGGTCAAAGGTCAGCGACACGCTGACACCCTCATTCCCCCCAGGATACGCATCAGTAGCCCCTGCGTGCAAGGTGGGAGGAGAGGTGAAAGTCTCCCAACCCAAAAGCCAGACCGAGAGCTTGGACTCGGGGTGTGGCCTGTCCTGGAGATGCGTGTTCCAGCACCAGGCCAAGCCTGCCGCTTCCTGCATGGGTCTCAGCACATCCCCCCACACACACCTTCCAGCCTGAAAGGGAACTGGCAGACCAGGCCTTCCGTTTCTTCTCTGGTGTGGGCACTGGAGGGCAGGTCCCACACAGGGCGTGCCAGCCCCAACAGAGGATGCGCTCCCCAAAGACCTGCTGCCTCTAAGTCCCTAAACAGAGTCACCCCCTTCACACTTTCCTCGTGTTTTTCTTACTTAAAATTGTCTTTTTGGGAGAAATTTGCAGGCTGTTTCCTGAGGTCTGGGCCAGCGGCCCCGCCATGCCCTGACCCACCAGTTCCCCTGGCCGCGGGCTGAGTGTCCCGGTGCATGGGAGCTCCTGGCCTTGCTGTGCGGGGTGCGACACTGCCACCCCCAACCCCACGGCTCACAGCTGCGCTCCACATCATGATGTTTCCTTCCAGCCTCCGTGCAAACGAAAAGAACACTTTGTCCTCCAAGCAGATGAGCCCTCCACAGCCCACCGCTCTCGGGGCACACCAAGGCTCTGTGCCGGGACACCCCTCCTGGCTGTGCACATGGCCGCCTCCCCTGTGCTCCCCACATTCCCACCCCAGAGCGAGCACCACCCCACATGTGCCCTCTGCCACCAGGACCCCGACCTCCTCGCAGCCTCTCTGGACCCCAGGAGTCCCAGGACCTGGGTGCAGACTCTGAGGCGTTGGGGGGCCAGCAGCGCTGCCTGGCTCTCTGCAGGGTGTGTTCATTGTTCTCTCTAGTGGGGTTTCTGCGGCTGTGGGGCCCTGTGGCTCCCGAGGGCTGTGCTGACAAGGCCTTTGGCCCTAAGCAGCGTGCAGCAGGTCCTCTCCAAAGCCAGGCAGAGGGCACGTCCCCCACAGCACACCTCCCACAGTGCTGCGATCACAGGCATGAGCCACTGCGCCTGGTCCTGATCGTTCTGAGTTATGGTGTAGGGCAAGCTTCCGCTCTTCCTCCCGGCAGGACTGCCACGTGGGACCGTACGTGTGGGTCCCTTGGCCTGGGAGGCTCCAAGGTCCCCATAGTCAGGTCTTGCATGTACAGCCCTGAGCTGGGCTCTCTGCACTGGGCAGGCTCTGGGCTGGGCTCCCATTTTTGCCGGTCCCCACCCAGGTGCCTGTCACCTGGGTGAGAGGCCACCAGTGTACCCCAGCTCTTGCGGGTCCGCCCACGGGCAGCAGGCAGTGCATTCCCCAACTGCCTGTGTTCTTGATTTGGGCACAGATGGTTTAAAGGTGTTGTCTCTCCTTCAGGTAGGGTGTGTCTTCCTGACTTTTAGATGGTGATGATTTTAAGAAAAATAAACAGTTTGCTCTTGCTTCAGAAACTCCCTTCCCTGAATGTCCTTTGGCTCTTAGCCTGGCAGGTGGGCTCTGCGGGTGCAGGGTCGGGGGGATCCTGTGTGCAGTACAGATGGGGTCAGTGGGCCGGGGATCCACATGCCCAGCCCCTGCCCCAGCCCCGCCCCCCAGGATCGGCCGGGAGACTCACACTCAGCCCCTCTTGTCCCCGCAGACACAGCCAGTGCCCAACCCCGTGGCGTACTACCTCCACCGCTCACCCTGGTGGTTCCACCGCTTTGAGACGCTCAGCAACCACTTCATCGAGCTCCTGGTGCCCTTCTTCCTCTTCCTCGGCCGGCGGGCATGCATGGTCCACGGGGTGCTGCAGCTCCTGTTCCAGGTGAGCCTGCGCCGCCCGCTCTGCCTGTCTCTGTTCTGGCTGCCGCCGTCTGGGAGGCCCCTGGAGGGTTACCGGCTCCCTTTTGGGGAAAGCCAGTCCTCGCCAGCCTGCATTTGCGTCAGGGCCTTACCAGCTCCTCCACATCCCCTGTGGGGGCCCCACTGCTGCCCTGTCCCCGGCTGGAGGCCGAGGGTCTCCTTCCCAGGCTTCCTCCAAGGTCTGGCTCCTCTCAAGAGCATTTCCCACAGCTGCAAGGGCCACGTTCTAGGCTGGGCAGCGGGATGGGGTCAGGCACACCGAGGCCGTGTGGACGCCCCACATGCCTGCAATCCTCTCGTAAGATCTTCCATTCTGGAGCTTTCCTTCCACGTGTTCATATCGGTTCACCAGGAATCAGGGTCTGAGAGAGGCCAGGTCACTTACCTCCACGTGGGTGAGGAGCTGCCTCCCCCAGCCCTGGGAGCCCCAGGCACCCCTGACCCCCGTCCTGCCCACGGTCACCGCCATCCCTGCCCCACAAGCCCCCAGCATCAAGGGCACCTTGAAGGGCAGGCCACCCCCATGCCGCCTCCAGGAGGGCTGGGCCCGTCTCCAGCCTTTGCTTTTCCCTGTAAATGGTACATTGTGACTGCCCATTTCCAAGGAGAATGTGGTTGGGATTTTAAAGATGGTTCTGTGTCAGTGGTTTGTTTTGAGGGAGGTGTAGCACACGTCCAGGGCAGTGCACGGCCCTAGGGTGGCATTCCACATGCTCTGGAAAACAGATGCACCTGCCTGCCCGCCAGTGCAGGGTCCAGCCCGCCTGGGTCTAGAGGGTGTTCTCTACGGGTGACATGATACACCGAGATCAAGAGAAAAAGAGCTGGGCCCAGGGGTCCACCACGAGCAGTACGCAGAGACCGGCCGTGGCCGTGAGTGCCTGGACACTCTGACTGTTGTTGGGTACAAAACAAGGGGGCAGGGTAAGTAGGCTGAGTCCTCCACAGTTACTGACAGGGTCAAGCAAATCACCTGTCTAAGGAACAGGGTCCAGGGCTTGCACGTAGCTGAAGCGTGGGCAGCAGGATGTATCAGCACTTTACATTATACCCGTCAAGTGAGAACAAAGGCTTCGAGAACTGTGCTACTTCTTGCTATCTACAGAAGAGGAGCCAGGTGCAGAAGTAGGGAGGGAAAGCAGACACAGATTGCAACGAATGCAGCACAGCGCCACAGACGTGGGTAAGCCCCAGGTAGCCGCAGTGGGGCTCACTGATCTCAGCCCTTCCTTGAGAGCGTGGGGAGTGGAGTGTTCTCCGGCTTGCCCGAGGACAGGGATGTTCCCTTCCAAGCTCTGCTGAGTAGCCGGCGCCGCCCCAGCACTGGCGCTGCCGCAGAGGTTTTAGACGCCCTCCAGCAGCCGCGATGCGGGTGTGATGAGGGCTAGGCTTCCGTATTCAACAGGTTGTCCCTGCTGCCCACCCCAGTCAGTGTTCCACAGGTATTAATGCTCTTGCCTCGCAGCCGCATCCCATAGTGTCCCCATCAGTCCCCGATCACAGCAACCCGAAGTTCCAAGATAACCATGCGTAAAGTACAAGAAGGCTTTAATCAAGGCTTAGTTTTCAATAGGACTAATATCTAAATCACTCATGACACTTCATACTCAGTAGCACTAATATCTAATCACTCATACTTAATATTCAGTAGGACTAATATCTAATCACTCATGATACTTAATACTCAGTAGGACTAATATCTAATCACCCATGATACTTAATACTCAGTAGGACTAATATCTAATCACTCATGATGCTTAATACTCAGTAGGACTACTATGTATTCACTCATTATACTTAATACTCAGTAGGACTACTATGTAATCACTCATGATACTTAATACTCAGTAGGACTACTATGTAATCACTCATGATACTTAATACTCAGTAGGACTAATATCTAATCACTCATGATACTTAATACTTAGCAGGACTGATATCTAATCACTCATTATACTTAATACTCATTAGGACTGATATTTAATCACTCATGATACTTAATACTCAGTAGGACTAATATCTAATCACTCATGATACTTAATACTTAGCAGGACTAATATCTAATCACTCATTATACTTAATACTCATTAGGACTGATATGTAATCACTCATGATACTTAATACTCAGTAGGACTACTATGTAATCACTCATTATACTTAATACTCAGTATGTAATCACTCATGATACTTAATACTCAGTAGGATTACTATGTAATCACTCATACTTAATACTCAGTAGGACTACTATGTAATCACTCATGATACTTAATACTCAGTAGGACTAATATCTAATCACTCATGATACTTAATACTTAGCAAGACTAATATCTAATCACTCATTATACTTAATACTCATTAGGACTGATATGTAATCACTCATGATACTTAATACTCAGTAGGACTACTATGTAATCACTCATTATACTTAATACTCAGTAGGACTGATATCTAATCAGTCATGACACTTAATAGTAGCACTAATATCTAATCACTCATGATACTTAATACTCAGTAGGACTAATATCTAATCACTCATAATACTTAATTCTCAGTAGGACTAATATCTAATCACTCATGATACTTAATACTCAGCAGGACTAATATCTAATCACTCGTGATACTTTATACTCAGTAGGACTGATATCTAATCACTCATGATACTTCATACTCCATAGAACTAATATCTAATCACTCATGATACTTAATACTCAGTAGGACTAATATCTAATCATGATACTTATTCCTAAACTCTTCTATGCTCTATTAAGAAGAATTGGCTGACGCTTCAGTCTCCTGCTTTGGCACTTACTAAATTTTCCAGCCACATGGCAGAGCACCCCAGGCTCTAGGGGCAAAGCTCCCGCCCACAGGCTTGGGTGCTGTGCCACGTTGCTGGTGCACGCGGGGGCCCCCACAGTTGCCGGCTGGGTTCTGCTTGACCGCATGCAAATCCTGCAGTTGGTGAGTCCATCCTTGTGGACTGTGGACTCGTGGTGGTGTCTGGTTTTCACCATAGCCTGCTGTGCACTTGCACAATCTCATCCTCCCATGGACATGTTTTCAAGGGCGCTGCTGTATCGTGAGCAGGTGTGTGATTCACTTTACTGGAAGCTGCACGCATCCCGGTGGCCACACCGTTCTTGACCCTGCTCCCTAACAAGGTCCCTTGCTCTGGCCTTCGGGCCCTGAGCAGCTCCCGACGCCCTCAGCCTTTTCTGTGTTCGCCACTCGGAGGCTGGTGCTGGTACTTCTGGGGAGATTTCCCTGGCAGGCATCGATGTTACTGAGAATCCAAGTGGGAAGAAAGACTTGCTCACAGAGGGTCTCCCATCTAGGACCGCGCGTTTCTCTCTGCGGCTACTCGGGGCTCCTGGAATGCTTCAGTGGATTCTGTATGGCCACACTCCTCGCGTATCTGGGGGCAGCAGCTCCTAGGTGACTTACTTTTATTGTTGGTTGTGAACAGATGCCCTTTTAACTACATTTCCTCCTCTTGGTTGCTAAGTGTGGGGTGCTGGTGACCCCAGCCTTTCTCAGCTCACCTCTGGTACAACCCTTCTGGCCGCAGGTCCCCTGAAGACGCATCATGGGCATGATCCTGGGATTCTGCCGGTCCTGTGTCCATCCCTTTCTGCCCTGCTGGGTGGGATCCGGGGTGTCCTGGGTCGTGGGTCCCACAGCAGGGAGGGCCCCACGCCCTGCCTCTCAGGATACCAGCTGTGGGTTTCGTGGCTTTTATTAAGTTCTCTTTTGTGGTTTTGCTTTGTGGTTTTTTAGTCATGAATGGATGTTGAGTTGTAGTGAGTGTTTTTCTCCATCAGTCACAAGAAGATTATTTGTGCTTTAATCTGTGACGTGGCGAGCTGCAGACGCTGAAGCAAGCTCACATTCCAGGACGTTTGTGCCTCTTCCTCTGCAGGAGCCACGAAAGCAGAGGTGACCGTCCCTTACACCTGGCATGCCCCGTGAGGCCACCTGTGCCACCAGGGTCTCCATGACTGCTCACCCTTGTGGGCCACAGGACACTAATTCTTGGGACAGTTTTTGTGGTGAACATTTTCCCGGGAATTTGTTCATCTGTTTTCAAATTTGTTGGCCAAAAAAGGTCATAATATTCTCATAATAGAACTTGGATTTGTGAGCGTCTCTTTCTGGGCCTGTGGCCTTAATCTTTCTTTTTGGTTTTCAGACAGACTCTCCCCCTGTGGCCCAGGCTGGAGCGCAGTGGTGCCATCTCAGCTCACTGCAACCCCCGCCTCCCGGGCTCAAGCAGTTCTCCCACCTCCGCCTCCCGAGTAGCTGCGATCACAGGCGCCCGCCACCACGCCCAGCTAATTTTTGTATTTTTAGTAGAGAAGGGGTTTCACCGTGTTGGCCAGGCTGGTCTCGAACTCCTGACCTCGTGATCCACCCGCCTCAGCCTCGCAAAGTGCTGGGATCACAGGCGTGAGCTGCTGCGCCCGGCCTGTGTCCTTAGGGTCTCGCTCTGTCGCCCAGGCTGGAGTGCAGTAGCACGATCTCAGCTCACTGCCTCACGTGATTGTCCCACCTCAGCCTCTCAAGTAGCCGGGACGACAAGTGCCACCACACCTGGCTGTTTTTCACTTTTTGTAGAGCTGGGGGTCTCGCTGTGTTGCCCAAGCTGGGTTTTGAACTCTGGGGTTGAGCACGCCTCCTGTCTGGCCTCCTAAAGGGCCGTGACTGCAGGTGTGCGCCACCGTGTCCCGCCTCAGGGCCTGTGTCCTCACTGACGTGCGTCTCCTGAGAAGTGGGGAGCAAGGGCAGCCTGGCCATCCTTCTAAGCAGCGGGCCCACAGAGCTCCCCTGACATACTTCGGCTTATCTCCCCGTCCCTTTGTTCTTTGTTAGAAATAGAGCTTGGAGTTGTGAGGAAAATTAGTATTTAAAGGATTTTTTAGCAAAGTGAATTTATTTTTGCGCAGAAGGGTGCTTGTCTGGCTGGTGGTTTTGATGTAAGTCTGGCTTTTGTGATTTTATTGGCTGGGGTTGGATTATACCATGTAAGCTAGACGTGATGGCGTGAGTCTTTAACTTTTTTTCTAGATAAGGTGGGCACATGAGACAGGGGCAGGGTCGTCTGTGGCGAGCTAGAGAGCGACTCTTCTTACACAGGAGCGGACTGCGGGCTGGTGCCGCGGCCGCCTGGCGTGCGCTGTACGCAGGAGGAAGGAAGCGGCAGGAGGGGGCCAGGCTGGCGCGCATTCTTTGTATCTTTCTCTTGCGTTTCGTGTTAGTTTCCTCAGTGGTTACTGGCCGGGGTGACTTACTAGAGGTCTCAGTGTCGGCAGCATCTTTGCCACCATGATCCCGAGGTCCTCTGCCCACCCCAAGCCACGGCGACAGTCACTCCAGTGGTTCAGCTCTGTTTTAATAGACTTATTTTAGCACCGTTTTAGATTTACAGGAAAACTGTGTGGGGATGACAGAGCCTCCCTCGTCCCCTGTCTCCAGGGACTTGCAGGGGCTGAGGCACCGTTAGAACCACTGGGCTGGGTTGATACGTGGTTGCTGACGGGAGGGCCATGCGTGGCATCCCTCATTCTGTGGACTCCCACAAACAAATGAGGACGCATGTCCCCATCACAGCTTCACGCAGAATCCCTCATGGCCCTGGAAGTCCCCTGGGCCCTGTGACCCTCCGTGTCCTCCACGGTGCCGCCTCTCCCGCACGTCCTAGAGCGCGACGCGGCGTGCGGCCTTTTCCAGCTGGCTTCCCTCCGCAGCCACACGGGGTGGGGGTCTCCCTGCGCCTCGCGGAAGCTCCACTGCTGCTCCTCTTCAGCGCGAAAGGACACCCCATGGTCTGCACATGCCGGTTTATTTCTTCACTCAGCCCCAGGCACGCGCGCTTCCCACGCAGGGCTCAAGGTTTGAGCACGGGGCCAGGGCCCTGCAGGTGTGGCTGTGCCAGCCTGGGTCCCACGGCCACCCAGGGAGGGGCGCCTGGCCTGTTCCAGGATTCCTAAGCTGGGTGGGGCCTTAGATTCCTACGCTCAGGACAGGCGATGCCTGAGCTGTCTTCAGCCATGTGGTCCTTGGGTCCCACCTGCTGGAGACTCCCGGGAGTCCCCCCCGACACCCCCGATGTGGGCTGTGCTGCCTCAGGGTCCCACCTGACCCTGCCTGTGGAGAACGCAGAGCTGCCCATGCCGGGCTCGAGTCTGGTTCCCAGGCCGCTCTACGGCACCCCTGGACACACGGCCCAGGCAGGAGTGTGGGTCTGCTTGGCTCTGGGGTTGCCTGGCTGGGTGGAGTGCTCAGGATCCCCCCTCCTGCTCCCACGGCCCGTGCACCGCGCACCAGCCGGTGCCACCATCGCCACTCTGCAAATAAACTGGCACGGTGGCAGAAGTGCTAATGGAGGAAAGTCTGAGTCACTGGAGGCTGAGCGACCCTGACATGGAATGGGAGGGGACCTCTGAACCAGAGGCCTCAAAAACGTCCTTGTGCCTCGGAATGCCAGAACCTGGCCCGGGGGTGGGATGAGAACTGGACTGACGGCCCCAGTGCAGGCAGACAGGACCCGCCCAGGCGTGACAGCCAGGCTGCGGGTACCCCCGGCGCCAGCCCAGTTTTGGAGTCCGCTGCCTGGTGGGTGGGTGGTGGTGGACAGTGGGGACGAAGGGAAGGGAGGGGACAGAGCTGGGCCTCGGAGGTCGGGCCGTGTCCTCCTCTCCAGGACAAGGTGGAAGCAGCCAGGGCCGGGGCTGTGCTCTGCAGCCTGGCCTGGCCTCCCCCGAGGGGGAGAGGCTGGTCAGCCAGCTGTCCCAGCTGCGATGTGTCCTGCCCCTCACAGGCAGGGCGGGGTCTTAGACTAGGGCCTTTGCCCCCACAGGCATACAGGCCAGAGGGTGTTTGGGGCACGTGGTGTGGGGTTGAGAGTGACCTGCACTGACATTGCAGCCCCTTGCCTAGAGCCGTGCCCTCGCCTGTGCCCGCCAAGCACCCCAAGACCCTCCCTGGAGACTGTTGTGGTTCCGTGTGTTCCCGTGTTCCTTCCTTTGGGGGCTTGAGGCATAAGCAGCCTCCCTCCTCCCACGCACAGTTTACACAGCTGTTCCGGAGGGTTCCGCACGGCCCTGGGGCCACTGCCTGCCTGGAGAGGCACACATGAGCAGTGACCATACAGCCTGGCCACCCAGCCAGCACCCCACGGGAGCCGTCAGCCTCCACCAGGGCCGCCAGGGCAGGAGGGGTAGCAGGCAAGTTCAGGCCTGCAGCCTGCAAGGCGCCTGCTGTTCACAGGGGCTCCCTGCCCCGCCCGCCCCACACCCCGGCCAGCTTTCTGAGGCTGTGTCCCTGAGCTCTGTTTTAGCTGTGATGAAACAACACAGATGACGGGAAGTTCACGCTTTTGCAGTGAACTCGGAGGCATCCAGTGCGTTTGAGTGTGCCACAACCACCACCTGGTTCCAGAAGTTCCTGTACCCCCACACCCTGTGCTGGGCCTTACCAGCCACTGGAGGGCTTCATCTCTGGATCCCCCTGACCCAAACATTCGAGGCGACTGGCCTCCGACCGTGTGCGCCTCATGCCCAGCCTCCCTGAGCGTCAGGACCCTGGGTCTGTCTCTGTCGGGGCACATGCTGGAAGCCGATTCCTTGGCAAGGCTGGCTGCGTTCCCGCGTGTCAGGCACAGGGCTCTCGAGCAGTGCCATCGTGGATGCCGATGGACCCATCTCGGAACTCAGGCAGATGCTCTCTATACCTCCGCCACGTTCTTCCGCCCGCCACCGAAGAGAGACATGGGTTCACGCCCACCAGAGTGGCCACCTCAGAACACAGCGTGTGCTCAGCGGAGGGTCCCCGTGGGCAGGCACGTCCTCGGCGGAGGGTCCCCGCAAGCCCACCTATTCTCTGTGGCAGCTGACAGGCCGGAGGCTGCATCCAGAGAGCCCCTCTTCCTTCTTGGGGCCATGCTCCATTGGCCCCGGAACATCTGCGGCTGTGTCTCTTGGGCACAGGATTCCATCACTCCAGCTGCTCTTCCTGTGCCGGCCGGGTCATCTGTGGGCTGCACTCTCCTCGCGAGGACTCCGCCAGCCGGGGGCAAGCACAGATGGGGAGGGTTGTGAGAAGACTGATTTCCCTCTGAGGAGATGGCTCAGTGACGCTGGAAGAAAAACACGGAAGACGGGGTCCCCCGGGAGCGCTCTGGCCGTGCACGCTACGGAACTGCGTTTTCATAACAAAGCAGCCGACCAGATGGAGGGTGAGAGCCGCCCTGGACAGGCTGAACGGGCACGGCCGGGGTACCTCGTGGAGCACAGCCTCGAGCCCAGAGCTTCCCGCCTGGTGGAGCGCGGCCCCTGGCCCCGAGCCCAGAGCTTCCGGCCTCATGGAGCGCGGCCCCCGACCCCGACCCCAGAGCTTCCTCAGAAACACGATTTCACCCCCAGATCTGTGCTCCGTGGAGCCCTGGTCCCCCACTGGGCTCACAGCAGGATGACCCAAGGTGGCTTTGGAAATACAGGAGCTCGGGGCTGCGAGCTCTGGCTGGTACGGGATGGTTCTGGTGTGGCCAGGCTCAGGCCGGGCCCGTCTGCTGGTGAAGCTGACCACAGGGAAGGGGCGCAAAGGCTCAAGCTCTGTCCCTGAGAATGGAGGGCAGGACATTCCAGTGGTGCCTGGGGCATCCCTTCCACAACACCCCAAAGAGTAGGCCCGAGGGTCAGCCCACAGAGCCCAGCCCCAGCCCCAAACCAGCCCTGGTTACGCTGTCTTGGCATGGTGGGCTTTTTTTGGGACGGGTTTGGTAACATTGTAAGTAGGGGAGAATAGGAAATAATTATTTTTGGCCTCAGAACCAGGAAAGCCATTTTTCCAAATTAACCCAGGAGAGCTGTGAATTGATAAAAGCGGTCATCACCCATGAAACTGACATGCTCCCCCTGCACAGACCCCTCCTGAGACATCGGTGTTTGTGTCCTCAACCTTCCTCCGGAGTGACGGGGATAAAGGTTGGGCTTTGCCGCATCAAATCTGGCCGACACAATGCGACCAGAGCCATCCGAGGAAGCCATGCCCCGGTCTTGCTGGCCCCGGTTCCCCAGCTCAGCCGCAAACCCTCAGTCATGCAGGGTGACTGGCTGCGCAAGCCACCCCGTCCCCGCCACCTCTGTAGCAGCACCTGTGACCTCCCCCACCAGGAGCTGCTTGGGCAGCGGCTCAGTCTCCAGTGCCGCCACCTGCGCTCACTCACTGGCCTGCAGCAGTGTCCAGAGCCGCCTCCCTCCGAGTCCCTCCTGCCACGTGGCTCTGCCTTCCCTGCTGTTCCTCTCGGTGGCACCGCGTCCTGTGCCCATGTCTCGCTTCCCTGCATTTTGTATTTTGGAGTGGGGGCCACCAGGATGGGGGGCCTGTGCTGTCCGGATCACCCGTCGGCTGAGGGGCGTCCCGGGCGCCTGCTCTCCAAGCATAGCTTCCTCTGTGTGGACGTGCCAGCCCCCCAGCATGGCCCTGGCAGGAGCACCCGGCAAGTAAGGAGCTCCAGGCAGGCACAGGGTCTGGTCCGGCCCCAGCCTTGCAGATCACTAAAACAACGGACAGAACCTGCACAGAAACGTGCGGTCAGGGGAAGGACTTTCTGGAAGCTCCTGCTGGAAGACAACTCAGGCATCTGCTACCCGCTCCGTGAAGGCACAGCTGGGGTTGGGTTGTGATGCCGGGGCTGATAGTGGCAAGGGCAGAGCTGGGTGCAGGGGCCCTGCTCTGGGAAGCGAGGCTCCAGTCACCTGGGGCCCTGCCTGCATCTCAGCGGCAGCGTCTCCACAGGCCGTGCTCATCGTGAGTGGGAACCTCAGCTTCCTGAACTGGCTGACCATGGTGCCCAGCCTGGCCTGCTTCGATGACGCTGCCCTTGGGTTCTTGTTCCCCTCCGGTCCGGGCAGCCTGAAGGACCGAGTTCTGCAGATGCAGAGGGAGACCCGAGGTGCCCACCCCGAGCCCAGATTTGGTAGGTGGCTTTGCCTCATCAGTGGTGGAGGGGAGGGAAGGAGTCCTGCCCTAGTGCCCACGGGCATGGGAAAGCTGGGCAGTGCCAGCCCTGAGGCCCCACAGGCTTCCTATGTGGGTTGGGGGGTCCCAGGGTAGGAGGTGAGTCAGTGCCATCTGCTGTGGAACCAGGCGTTGCTCTGTCCCCGGGACCCGGGACAGCTGGCCATTAGCAGCAGCTGGGGTCTCCCCTGAGACAGGCCGGGGGCAGCTGAGAGCCCCACCTGGAAGAACGTCCCCTGCAGGCTCGGTGGTGCGGCGTGCAGCCAACATCACGCTGGGCATCCTGCTGGGCTGGCTCAGCGTGCCTGTGGTCCTCAACTTGCTGAGCTCCAGGCAGGTCATGAACACCTCCTTCAACCCTCTCCGCATCGTCAACACCTATGGGGCCTTCGGAAGGTATGTGGGAGACTCGGACCTGAGCAGCCACACCCAGGTGGGGTTGGGGTGTGGGCCCCCATGACCCCAGGAGTCCCCTGCCCCCTCCAGCCTGACCCAGGCCCGGGCTGGGCAAGCCTCCTCCATCCTGGTCCCGTGAGGCAAGTGCCCAAGGTCACCAGGCAGGTCAGCTTCGGCCTGGGAATGCCTGCTGGGGCCTTAGGAGAGGCGACCAGGCCCTGAGCCCGCAGGCGGAAATGCTGGGTGGTGGCCCCTGCACACAAGCAGTGTCTTGGGATCCAGGCGCCCCTTCTGCCCTGGGGCCGGCCCCTTGGCCTCTGGTGTTCACCCGGAGCTGCTGAGGAGTGTGGGGCATATGCCAGCTGCGTCTTCAGGGGCAGGGAAGGTGCCCTGAAATGAGTTCCTAGGGCCACAGTTCCCAGGCAGAGCCACACCCACCACGCTTCTTCGGGGGCAGCCGCTCAGTAGCCCCTGACCGGGAAACAGGTGGGGGTGCAGGCTCTCCGCATGGGCCACGATGGACCGTTGGGGAGCCCCGCCCGCACCCCACTCAGCCCGTCTGGTGCGTGTCGTGGGCCTGACCTGCCTCGGTCTCCTGGCAGCATCACCAAGGAGCGAACGGAGGTGGTCCTGCAGGGCACTGCCAGCCCCAATGCCAGTGCCCCCAACGCCGTGTGGGAGGACTACGAGTTCAAGTGCAAGCCGGGGGACCCCAGCAGACGGCCTTGCCTCATCTCCCCCTACCACTACCGCCTGGACTGGCTCATGTGGTTCGCTGCCTTCCAGGTAGGGGACAGTCCCCCGTGGGTGCACGGACCCGCCTTATCCCACCTGCTGCCCACAGATGGCAGGTTCCTAGAGTGACCGCTGAGGGGGCTGGGATCCTGCCTGAGATGAGAGCTGAGCCCACACGACGTCCAGGCCCAGCCCCACCATCTCCCAGGGCCCACCAGGCAGCACCTCATGGCCAGGTGCCGTAGCGAGACCCTGTATCTAAGGAAAACACAAAAGTTAGCTAGCAGGGGAGGGCGGCGCCTGTGGCTTCAGCTGCGGAAGGATCGACTAAGCCTGACCATGCAGTCTCAGATGGTGGTGCCATTGCACCCCAGCCTGGGGACAGAGCCAGATGCTGTCTCAGAAAACAGGAAGGCATCCCCAGGGCTGAGGGCAGCAGAGGCACCCAGGGACAGAGCGGCTCTTTGTCCTCCCGGTCCCGTCTGAGTCACCAGGACACTGAGCCTCAAGGGAGGCAGAGCCCAGAGTGAGCTACGGCGGACGGGCGGGGGGTGAGGCCAGCGGCCAGCATGGGAAGGAGTGGTCAGGGCTACAAGGAGCACACGACACAGGTGCCCCTTAGGGACCCTAGCCAAAGAACTGGGGCACAGCCGCCCAGGGAGCCCACCTCCGGGAAAGCCTCAGCACCACACGCCTCTGGGCGGACGGAGAGGCTGGCGGGGGAGGGGGCGGCGGGCATGGCCCCGCATCTGGAGGGGCTGTGCCTGGACAGCACGCAGCACAGCCGTCTCCAGCCTGCCCTCTCCTCCCAGACCTACGAACACAACGAGTGGATCCTCCACCTGGCAGGCAAGCTCCTGGCCAGCGACGCCGAGGCCCTGTCCCTGCTGGCGAACAACCCCTTCGCGGGCAGGCCCCCACCCAGGTAGGACGCCCTCCCAGCCGCTGCTCAGGGGTCTCCCCAAATCCAGGTGTCTGCTGGGGCCCCAGCACCTGCTCCAGGAAACGGCCCTTCTCTCCCACAGAGGCAGGGGCTGGGGCCTGCTGGGAGCAAAATGGGGACCCCATCAGCCTTGGCACCCAGGCTGGTCCCACCCCTGCCTCACAGCCCCCCTCAAACCAAACCTGCCGTGGTGAGAGGAGCCCACGGGGCCCGTGGTGAACTGTACTGGACTGACCCTGCGTACCCCGGGATGTCACAGCCGAGAGTGTGTGGGCTGAGGTCGGGTGGGGTGGTGGTTTCACTGCCTGGCGGGGCTCTGGCTCGTGGACAGGGGACCGAAGTGAGAGCCTTGTGGGCCCTGCAGGCTGGCCCTGGACAGCGACTTGGTGACATTCTGAGGAGGGAGCAATGCAGGGTCAGATTCTCAGGAGCCAGAGGCAGTGGCCATGGGGGAAATCACCCTCCTCCCCTGACCCGGGATGCCTTTCTGGACTCCATGCAGAGGAGCTGGGGTGCAGAGGGAGATGCCAAGGGCTGGGAGCAGGAGGCAGGGATTGGGCCCCACTGGGGTGCAGGAGGGGGCGGGGCGTGAAAGATTGGAGACTCCCACGTGGCCAGACCTGAGGCTGGGTGGCCACGCTGACAAGCCTTCGCGTCCCCCACCCCACGTGGTAGGATCGAGCGGCCCCCTGGAGGTTGTAGGAACAGAGCAGAGTCTGGACTGCGCACCCCCTCCCCTGCACCATCAGCCGCCGATTCTGACAGAAAACACAGCCCTAGGTTTTCCCTCCAGGAACACTCACCAGGAGCCAGGACAGCTGCACCCCCTGGAGTGGCTCCCAGCTGTCTGGAGGGTGGAGGGGCGCCGAGGCCTGCACAGGCAGCGGAGCAGCTGGGCCCTCAGTCTGGCCGCCCAGGCAGGGGGCTCCCAGCACCAGCAGTACAGGGAGCTGCGGTGGAGGGCGATGGGGGTCCCTCCTCATGGGCCAGGCCTCAGTCTTCATCCCAGAGCCTGTGGGGGGGGTGGCCGCTCTCCCAGCCGACGCCCTCAGACCGGGCCACGTGAGGCGGGCGCGGCCCACCAGGGTCCTGGCCCCATGGCTCGTCCTTCTAGGCTCGATGTGGGTCTTCTGTGTTACTGCCCCCGTCGGGGCAGCCTTCCGAGTCCCCCCGGCCCCCACTCCAGATCACGGCCTCTGTGCCTGGGGACCCGGGAGCTGGCCTGGAGGAAGGTTTCATCCTCAGGCCTGAGGGGCCTCGTCTGGTGAGTGTGCAGATCGGATCATCTGCTGCTCAGCCAGGAGGTACTGAAACAACTCCTCGGGGCTGGGCAGGTTTGGGGCTGTGTGCTGGACCCCAGAATCTGCCTTAGAAAGGGTCGATAGTGTGAAAGCCGAGTGTGAAAGCAGTTGGTGTCTCATATGAACGTTAACATTCATGGCAGACTGCCACACAGCCGCGCTCTGCCCCTTCTCCACGGTGCACGTGGTTGGCAGCCGGAGCGGGTGGCATTGTACAGGGCAGGGCCATCACTGACTACAGCTGGAAGACAGAGCAGACGCTGATCCCTGGATGCTCTGTGTCAACAGTAGGAAGGCTGACGCTGAGAAGAGAGCCCAGCAGCAGGGCCCTCAGGACGGAGCCACAGCCCCAAAATGGCAGGGACAGCCTGGGTTTTCGTTCTGCTTCCTTTTCTAGACTTGGAGGTGAGAAAGCTGGAAACCCAGTAATACCAGCAGAGAGGCAAAAAAACACCTCCACGAAAATCTGCACTCTCTGGCTAAAGGGCCAGGAAAGAGCAGCCTAGCAAGACAAGAAACTTCAGCCCACACCACGGAGAAACCACGGCCACCCACCCCGGCAAGGGATGGGCTAGGGAGCCTGGAGTCCCCTCGCTGGGGCGCTGCCAGAGGAGGCCAACGGGCAGCTGAGATTTCCCTCCCAGTGGGCAGGAAGGACCCCCGCTTCTGTGGGGTCGGTGGAGACCACAGGAGGAGCCTGGACTCCCCCACCCGGACAGCACTCTGAGGGGCTCCCCCGCTCCAGAGTGGTATGAAGTGAAAACCAGCAAAGTCAGAACCTCCACCAGCACCCAGCAGCAGCGGGCAGTGCCCCTCACCCCAACCTGGGAGCCACGAGGCAGCACCCGCCCCCTTTTCTACCAGCATGATGTCGGAAAGCAGAAGGTTTACATCAGATCCAAAATCTCCTAACACCCAAAAGGTTGAGCTTTCAGTGGAAACATCACTTGTATAGCAAGACCCGAGAAGACGTGAAACTGATGAACTCGGGCAGTCGGCAGACGAGAGCACAAAGCTGAGAGCGGGATCAGAGCCCTTCACAGAGACGCGTCCCAAGGGTGGCCATGCAGCCATCACAGAGGTGTTCAGTCAGCAGCCACAGACACAGCTGATCACACAGTCTCCGCAAAGAAATGGAAGACTGTTTGACTGAACATCGGAATGCAGAGGACAGAGCAAAGCATCAGCGTAGAACAGAAGGTACCCAATGGAACAACACAGGATGCAGGCTGGGAAAACACAAGAGCCACCAGGACCTGGGGCCGACAAGACAGTAGCAAAAGAGCCAGAATCCATGTCTTCAGAAGGAAGAAGGCAAGCTGAGGGCTGAAAATGGACTTGAAGAAATAATAATGGAAAACGTCCCAAATGTGGCAAAAGGGACAAACCTACAGAGCCCATAAACTCAGTAAACCCTAAATAGGAAAAACCCAAAGAAATTCCAACCTCAACACATCAAACTTCTAAAAAACTAAGGATAATACAACACTGCCAGCCTGGCCACCATGGTAAAACCCCATCTCTACAAAAACGCAGAAATCAGCCAGGCGTCCTTGAGTTCCCAGCCATGTGTGATGGTTAAGCAAAGGCTCTAAAACTGTCTGAAGTCGTTCCAAGTTCATGTAGAGAAAGCATTTGAGGTAATTATAAATGAACATAAGGAGAGGTAAGGTGTCTCTACTTAACTGGAACGGTAAAATGACAGCAGAGACTGTGCGTGTACAGTTGTGTGTGTATGATGGAGCAGGAGCAGCCGCCAGAAAACGGCCTGTTTAGGAGGTACACATCGAAGTGAATTCTCAGAACTTACCAAACCCATGGGAGAGCAGTTGGGAGAAACGAAGTAAAATGACGGACTTGATATTAAACGTGAATGATCTAACTAAACAATTAAATGACTGGCCAGGTGCGGGGGCTCACTTCTGTAATCCCAGCACCTTGGGAGCTGAGGCAGGCGTGTCACTTGTGAGGAGCTCGAAATGGCCAACACAGCGAAAACCTCTCTACCAAAAACACAAAAATTAGCCACGCCTGGTGGTGCGTGCCTGTAATTCCAGCTGCCCGGGAGGCAGAGGCCACAGTGAGCCGGGATCATGCCACTGCACTCCAGCCTGGGACTGCCTGGATAATTTTTTATATTTTTAGTAGAGACAGGTTTTCGTCATGTCGGCCAGGCTGGTCTGGAACTCCTGACCTCCCAAGGTGCTGGGTGACAGGCATGAGCCACCGTGCCTGGCCAGAGACACAAGACCCTGTTACAAAAAAAAAAAAGATAGTAACTTAAATATATGCATCATGAGCTTAGGCCCTGATAAACCCACTCTCAGTTGAAAACATAAATCAGAAATGCATTTAGTTCACCCACCAAACGTCAGGCGTAGCTCAGCCTGACCTCCTACCTTAGACGTGCCCAGAACACTTACGTGGGGCTACAGTAGGCACTCATCTAACACACGGCCTATTTTATAGTGAAGTGTTGAGTATCTTACGTGATTCACTGAATACTGTACTAAAAGAGAAAAGCCGAGTGGTTGTATAGATACTCAAAGTCCAGTTTCTACACCGTCAAGTGGAAAAACCATCGGTTGAACCATCATCATCGGGGACCATCTGCACAGGCAGGTTCAAAAAGACAAACACTCAACTTACATGAATCGTAATGAAAATAAAGGAGTGATTGTATCAACGTCGGGGTAGCACTCGTGCAAAAATTCTCAGAGACAAAGAGGGAGAGTGAGAACAGGGTCACCCCACCAAGAAAACGCAGCACCCCCAAGTGTGCGTGCACTAAGCATGGGTCGGCAAAACGTGAAAAATCAGCAATTACAGTCGGACGCTCCAACACCGTTCTCCCAACCGTTGACAGAATCACGAGATGCAGATTTAGCCAGAACGTAAAAGAACACCGTCATAACAAACAGGACCTAATGAATTCACGGAAGATGCCACCCACGGAACAGAACAAAGTGAAAAGCGTCACGTGTCATGTTACGCTGACTCGTGTTAACTGCATGTGGGGTGTGGTTAGCCAGTGATGAGAGAGAAAGCACCAGATGCATGTGTTAGAAAAGAGACATGAGAGGTCAGCAAAGAGGGACGGTCTCGGCTCCATCATCCAGCCTCAGCTGGGGGCCGGCACACCTGTAGTCCCAGCGGCTCAGGAGGCTGAGGTCGAGGACTGTGTGAAGCCAGCCTCCTGCCGTGAGGCAACACAGGAAGACCCCATCTCTTAAGTAAGAAAAATCATCTAAACTCAAGGTTCTGTGAGCAGGAAGGCATTCACAGCAAGGAGCAGTAAGAAAATAGTACAGAGCAGAAAATGAAATCGAAAACAACAGGGAAACTTACTGAAACAAAGAGATGGTTCTTTAAGAAGACCAATGAGATCAACAAACCTCTAGTAAGAATGACAGAAGGAGAAGATACAGTTGCCGATAATGGAAGTGAAAGAAGAGGCCGGGCGC
The DNA here is from genome assembly GCA_004027715.1 of Plecturocebus donacophilus. Classification (NCBI taxonomy): domain Eukaryota; kingdom Metazoa; phylum Chordata; class Mammalia; order Primates; family Pitheciidae; genus Plecturocebus; species Plecturocebus donacophilus. The sequence goes on from PVKP010039266.1 coordinate 19,850, forward strand.
GGTGGCTCACGCCTGTCACCCAGCACCTGGGAGGCTGAGGCAGGTGGATCACGAGGTCAGGAGTTCAATATCAGCCTGGCCAACATGGTGCACCCTGTCTCTACTAGAAATACAAAAAATTAGCCGCAGTCCCAGCTACTTGGTATGCTGAGGCACAAGAATCGCTTGAGCCGAGATCGCACCCCTGCGCTCCCGCCCGGGCCGCAGCAGGAGACTGTGTCCTGAAATGAAGAAAGGGGCGTCCGTACAGGCCCTGCATCCCTGAGATGGACAGTAAGGGAACACCCCGACATCTCTACAAACACGCATTGATAACTTGGGTGAAATAAACCAATTTCTGACAAACACAAACTACCACAGCTCACGTCGCGTGACACAGACAATTCCATGCCACGTAGGAAATAGCCCCGTAACAGGAAGCTGAATCTG
>PVKP010039267.1:0-20267 GCA_004027715.1 Plecturocebus donacophilus
ACGGCTGTGCATCTCAGAACCATGGCCAGGAGTGCACTCTCAGACCAGGGCGTCTCAGCTTTCATGTGCGTACCTCACGGGGGGTCTTGTGAAAACGGAGATTCTGATTGTGCAGGTCGGCGGTGGTGAGTGGGGGGATGTGTTGTTTCCAGCAAGCTCCTGGGGGCTGCGGGTGCCCTGCTCTGAGGACGACACTGGGACCTGAGGAGTTGGATTCTTGCTGGGTCGAGCAGGGTGTGTTGGCATCACATGGACATGGAGCTGAGCTGCCTGGCAGTGCTGCAGTGGCTGGTAGAACCCCACACAGGGACACACTTTTCCCACGCAAGCCCTGACCTCTAATGCCGGGGAGACCCACAGTGGAACACACACCCAGAGGGTGCTTCGGGTCGGCTTCTCCTGACCCCCCACCCCCAAGACACCTCCTCCCAGTGAGACACCAGGTCTCAGGAGCCAGCTCTGGCCCTGCTGCAGCCCTCACAGGCTCTGCCCCAGCCCCTCTCTCATCTCGGAGGCATGGGGCTGTTTCCTGGGGTCCCCCATTACCAACTCCCTGTGTCTGAGACTCCTGCCCAAAAGGCTCGATTTGCCCAAAATCCAACACCCTTGAGGGATTTGTGAGGGAGCTCTGAGAGAAGGGGTGGAGGTCAGGACCCCCTGCCCAAAGGGAGCCCACGCTGTCCCCTGCCACTCCTCTCGCCAGGCTCCCTGCACGATTCCACAGACTTGAAATGTCTCCAAATGAAAGAAGCCACAGGTCATCCCACATGAATGTGCCAACAAGCATTTTCATTTATTTAAGGACACTGGGAAAGGAGCCACTCCCCTAAAGAGAATATTTTGGTCAGTTGGTGGGGGCCAGTGGGTTGCCATCAGGCTAGCTTTCCTGGAAGGGGTGAAGGGTTGGTGCAAAGTGAAAGGTGAGAGTGAAGTTAGTTAAAGGTCATAGACAGCCAGGCGTGGTGGCTCATGCCTGTAATCCCAGCACTTTGGGAGGCCGAGGCAGGTGAATCACCTGAGGTCAGGAGTTGAAGACCAGTCTGACCAACATAGCAAAACTCTGTCTCTACTAAAAAATACAAAAATTAGCTGGGCATGGTGGTGGGCACCTGTAATCCCAGCTACTTGGGAGGCTGAGGCAGGAGAATCACTTGAACCCCGGACACAGAGGTTGCAGTGAATCAAGACTGCACCATTGCACTCCAGCCTGTGATACAGAGCAAGACTCCATCTCAAAAAAAAAAAAAGAAAAAAAAAGGAGGTGGGGCTGAGGAGGTCAGCTCCCACCAGGAGTGGACAGCTGGTGGCCTGGGACTGGGGTGGAGCTGCATCGGGGACGGGACAGGACGGGACTGCCCACGGGCTCCATCTTCACTGCCTACTCCCCTGCTCTCCCCGGCTGTGCCCGCCTCCTGGGATGGTAGGATTCGGGCAGCTGGAGCCCCAGGTGCTGCCCCGGCTGAGGAAGGCAATCCCGGTCAGCTGCCTTCTCCGTTCCAGGTGGCTGTACCCAGAAGCAGGACCAGACAAGGACATGGCCTCTGTATTAAAGCCCAGGTCCCAGGAAGGGTTGGAAAGGCTGGGGCTGGGTAGTGGGGATGATGAGAAGACCCGGACCCACACTCCAGCCCCTGTCCCCAGGGCCAGGGAGCTGCCTCTGTCTGCACATGGGTCAGCTGGACGTTGCCCCCCACTTCCAGTCTGTGGATGGCGTGCAGGTTCCTCAGGTGATGGTAGTCGAACAGGTGCTGACCATCCATGGCCACCTCGAGGCAGTGACCTTCACACAAGATCCACACCTGTGCAGAGATCATGCCGTTTGCACTCCACTTGGGAGGTCCTCCACCCTCACTGCTCCCTCCTCCCCTCCTCAGACATTAATAAGCCCCTCACCTGCACTCTGTCCCCACTGAGCGACCAGCTCTTCACTAAACAGGCTGTGCGAGCTCCTTCCCCTGTTCTGTTCCCTGACCTAGAATACTGTTCCCACCCCATCAAAGACGGGCACGCTGGCTGTGCCGTCTGTATCCCTCGCACCCAGCGCACAGGAGGGCTCCGTGCCTGGGTTCCTAACTTGTCTTTTCCACCCCATTGCCTCCTCCACAGGCAGTCAGTACAAATGTGAAAACCTCATCCCCTTCACAACAGCTGACACTCCTGCCACACACACCATGTGCCAGGCACTGTCGGGCACAGTGGGCTTCAGCTGCCCGAATCTTACCACGTTACAGATACTGTCTCACTCCATTCTTACAGCTCTAGGAGATTCATATTATTATTAGTGCTGTTTTATAGATGAGGAAACTGAAGCACAGAGAAGTCAAGTCACTTGCCCAAGGTCACACAGCTACCTACAAATCAAAGAATGTTGCTCCCCAGCTTGAAACACTCCTATGGCTTTTCACTGTGTTAAGATCCAAGCTCCTTGCCATGGCAGCAAAGCCCTACGTCAGTCATATCCAACTCTGATTGCAGAGTATAATCACTTAAGGAATATTTTAAAACTAGAAATGCCCAGGCTGACTGCCTCACTGGCCTGGGCCAGGGCCCCAGCGCTGATGTTTCCTTTGTGAGCCCTCTGGGTGATTTGAATGTGTAGTTGGGGCAGCGCCAGCCTGCTGCTCCCGGACAGGCCACACCTGTGGCTCTGCATGTTGGCCCTCGCTACCCCTCCCAGCCTTGCTCTGCCCCACTGCTCTGTTTTGCTTTCTTCGTGGCACCATCATTATCTGCGACAATCTGTTCATGCTTTAGTTGCCTTGTTCCTTCCCCACCTGCAGGAAATTGTGAACTCCCTGCAGGCAGGACCCTGTCTGTCAGCTTCATGACTGTACCCTCAGCATGTGGGGTGCTTCCTGCACAAAGTGGGGCACAAAAAAGGCTTGTTGAATGAGTAAGTGGAGAAATGAGTAACACCACCTTCTTGGATCTGATGTGACACTTACGGCTGTGTGACCACAAGCAAGTAACCTGCACTCGTCAGTTAGTTTCCTCACCTGTAAGAAGCAGGTCCCAATACTCCCTTCATGCGGGACAGTAATAATCACGAGAATTTGTTGGCCATCTTCTCTTCTTCTGGGTTGTCATCCCGAGGCATCAGCTCCCATCCTGTGCAAGGTCCCCAGACCTCCTGCACTCTGAGGCTGAGGTGGGAGGATCACTTGAGCCAGGGAGAAAGAAGTTGCAGTGAACTGAAATTGTGCCATTGCACTCTAGCCTGGGTGACAGAGTGAGACCTGGTCTGGAAAAAAACAAAAACAAGAAGGGATTTGTAAAGTCCAATTTGGCACAATGAACTCAGCAAAACGGTACTGCCAGCGGGATGTCATATAGAAATCTTCATTTAGAAACGGCTCCCCATGTGAAAATGGGATCCAGTGGGAAAACAATCTCTACTGTGTGTGGTGACCGAGCTCCAGCTGGAATCTTACTAGTGCCACTCTTCTGTTCTAGCATAAAGACAACTATCCAGGGTGGGCACGGTGGCTCATGCCTATAACCCCAGCACTTTCGGAGGCCAAGGCAGGCGGACCATTTGAGGTCAGGAGTTCAAGGCCAGCCTGGCCAACATGGTGAAACCCTGTCTCTACCAAAAATACAAAAATTAGCCGCAGCTCGGGACATAAAGCCTGATTAAAATGTTGGAAGGAGAACTCTTTCTCTAGATGGCCTTTCTCTCCCACTTAATTCCTACCACCCTGCTGCCTTAAGGCCAAATATACCTGGGTTCCTCTCCTTTGCTGCCAAACCGTGAGCACCTGATGACATGACCACAGCCCTGGGCTCCGGACTCACAGGACTGCCAAGCGCCACATTGCCCACATTCTCACGCTTTTAAATTGTTGAAAAGAAATCCAAAGAAGAATGTTTCATGACACATGAAAATTATATGGCATTGGCTGGGTGTGGTGGCTCACACCTGTAATCCCAGCACTTTGGGAGGCCAAGGCAGGTGGATCACAAGGTCCAGAGATCGAGACCATCCTGGCCAACATGGTGAAACCCCATCTCTACTAAAAATAAAAAAATTAGCTGGGTGTGGTGGTGCGTGCCTATAGTCCCAGCTACTCGGGAGGCTGAGGCAGGAGAATCTCTTGAGCCTGGGAGGCAGAGGTTGCAGTGAGCCAAGATGGTGCCACTGAACTCCAGCCTGGTGACACAGTGAGACTCCATCTCAAAAAAAAAAAAAATTATATGGCATTCACACATCAGTGTCTACGAACAATGTTTTATGGGAAAAGAGCTACCTCTGTTCATTTACATACGATCTATGGCTGTTTTTGAACTCCAACCGCACAGCTGAGCATTTACAACAGAGACTGCGTGATCCACAAGGCACGGTGGCTCACACCTGTAATCCCAGCATTTTGGGAGGCTGAGGTGGGCAGATCACAAGTTCAGGAGTTCAAGACCAGCCTCACCAATACAGTGAGTCCCCATCTCTAATAAAAATATAAAAATTAGCCACGTGTGGTAGTGTGCACCTGTAATCCCAGCTACTCGGGAGGCTGAGGCAGGAGAATCGCTTGAACCCAGGAGGTGGAGGTTGCAGTTGGCTGAGATCGTGTCACTGCACTCCAGCCTGAGCAACAGAGACTCCATCTCAAAAAGAAAAAAAGAAAATATTTTCTGCCCTTTAGAGAAAAAGAGCCAACCCCTGCCCTAAACACTGCAGCCTCCACCTCACCGTGATTCCCTTACCATGATTACAGAAAACATTCTGCACTTTTAATCAGATCTGACAAACACACAGTAACCAAAACCTCATCGGCTCATCTGTTTTCTCGGGCACATAGTCACACAGAAACCAGACAGCTAGAAAGAACCGTTTCCCTCCCCCGGCCCTGAGGGGTCAGCACAGATGGCCGGGGCTCAGGGACAGAGCTTGCCCTGCTGGCCTGTGAGCTCCCTCAACAGAGGATCTGACCTGCAAGGAGGAGGGTGCTTTTCATCTTTATAGAGTAACGACCTCCAGCAGGATGCCAAGGCTGCTAAGCTCTGCGTGCCCTGCAGACTCGCACAGAGCTGGTGCTTAGGAGGCAGTCGGGTAAGTCTGAGGACAGAACAAAAGAGCAACTTACCTGCATCTGTCCTCTGGGCCATGCAGGAATAGACAGAGGCCTGTAAATCACCCAAGGCCACGCCCACCTGCGTCCCCTTTGGGATTTCAAACCACATGCGGGAAGTTCTGCCTGCCACACTGCCAGGCTCGGCGATGTCTGGGAGCAGGTGGACAGGAAAACCCGAGCTCCTCAGTCTGTGAAACAAAAGTGGACATACACATCCACCCACACTTTCTGGAGTTTAGGGCTTCCTTCCCTCTCTTCGATCCCTCCCTTCCCTTCCTTTCTTCCTCTCTCCCTTCCTTCCTCTCTTCCTTTCCTCCCTTCCTTCCCTCCCTTCTCTTCCTTCCTTCCGTTGCTTCCCTTCCTTCATTTTCTTTCCTTCTTATTTTTTTGAGACAGAGTCTTGCTCTGTTGCCAGGCTGCAGTACAGTGGTGCAATCTCAGCTCACTGCAACCTCCACCTCCCAAGTTCAAGCGGTTCTCCTGCCGCAGCCTCACTAGTAGCTGGGACTACAGGTATACACCACCACACCCAGCTAATTTTATTTTTGAGACAAAGTTTCATTTTTGTGACCCAGGCTGAAGTGCAATGGTGCAATCTCAGCTCACTGCAACCTCTGCCTCCCAAGTAGCTGGGATTATAGGCACCCACCATCATGCCCAGTTAATTTTTGTATTTTTAGTAGAGATGAAGTTTCACTATGTTGGCCAGACTGGTCTTGAACTCCTGACCTCACATGATCCACCTGCTTTGGCCTCCCAAAGTGCTGGGAATACAGGTGTGAGCCACCGCACCTGGCTCCTTCTTTTTTTGAGACGGGGTCTCCCTCTGTTACCCAGGCTGGAGTGGAGTGGTGTGACCACTGCACACTGTAGCCTCAACCTCCCAGGCTCAAGTGATTCTCCCACCTCAGCCTCCCAAGCAGCTGGGCTCACAGGCATACGCCACCACACCCAGCTGATTTCTTTTTTGTTGTTGTTTCCAGGAAATTCTACAAGGGAAAGTGCTTGTAAGGATGCACGTGGGCGAAGGGAGGATAGAACCCAGCGCCGTCACAGGCAGCTTCTCCGGCTTTTGTAAAACCATGAGCTTAAGCTCTGTAAATAGACTACATCGGCTTTCACAAGCTTAGGAGTCACCTCCCAGGAAAGAAAACAAACAATGTAGGCCGCGATGGAGTCCAGCCTCCTGCGTTCGAAGGGGAACTCAAAACCTCCACAAAGGAGGCAGCCAGAGGCTCAGTGCAGCTGGGGTGGTTAGTGCAGTTCAAACCAAAGCCAGCCCCAGCAGGCTCCTGAGTATCAGATGCGTTCATCACTCGGGTTAGTGAATAGGGGGCTGTGGATTTCACAAAACATGCTGGGAGGTCCTTTATCTGAACTAACAGGGCTTTCTGTTTTATTTCAGAGCTCATATTTGGGCCCTGAAGGAAGTGAGCTTACAGGGCATTGAACTTCTGTACCTGAAAAGGCAAATGATGCTTTAAAAAGAACTTAACAGGCATCCCTCAAGCCTACTATATCTAGTTCTCTTTTCTTTCTCTTTTTTTTTTTTTTGAGACGGAGTCTTGCTCTGCTGCCCAGGCTGAAGTGCAGTGGTGCAATCTTGGCTCACTGCAACCTCCACCTCCTAGGTTCAAGCAATTCTCCTGCCTAGTCTCCGGAGTAGCTGGGATTACAGGTGTATGCCACCATGCCTGGCTAATTTTTGTATTTTTAGTAGAGACAGGGTTTCACCATGTTGCCCAGGCTGGTCTTGAACTCCTGACCTCAGGTGATCTGCCTGCCTCAGCCTCCCAAAGTGCTGGGACGACAGGTGTGAGCCACCATACCCGGCCCTCTAATTTTAAGTATTCAAGAGCGAAAGCTATACTCTGAAATCTACAGACTAGGCCCAGGGTCACAGAGAAGGGAGAGCCTCCAGAGCCTGGGCAGCTGTGGAGGAGCAGGACAGCATGGCTGGAGCCCCTGCCCCCGGCTCAGGGCTGCGCGAACACTGGTCCCACCCTTGCCCTGTGACTGGAACAGGCTAGGGGCGCTGGCCGTGGTCCGGGCCTCTAGGAAGTCCGCACCACGCCCAGACGGGAGAGCTCCCACTGAAGCACCTCTGGGGTTGCCCTTCAGACTGGAGCAGGATGAGCAGCCTACAAGATACTCACATCTCCATGTTCCAGCTTTGGCTCTGGGTGTTGAAATAGCCCCAGCTGGCTGCATTCTGGTCAGACATCAGGGGTCTTGGCAAACCACACAGCACGGCAACCACATAGTCGTGGACGGTCCCGGCTGTGTCGTAGGGCTTCAGGAACTCTGGGCTGTTTTTCACACCAGAAACAACTCAACATGGTATAACATGACCTCGGAAATATGTGCTGCGCCTCGCTGCGGGCAGTGGGGACTAGATGTGGCATGGCCGGGTGGCAGCCACAACCCCCCATGCTACGGCTCAACTACAGCTGGGTCCTTGGGATTGGGACCTCCCGGCTGCTCCAAGAGAAGCCAACCCATCAGTCCCAGGGGAAGGGCCTCAGAGGAGGAAGGGGCAAGCCTGGGAAAGCAGACACCAGCCTCCTCCGCAGCCCCGCAGGCCTCAGCACACTGCGAACGCACCCCGTGACCCTCAGCAAGTCACCTGCCCTCTGTCCCCTCCTTTCCCCGTCTGGGTGGGAACTGGACAACCAATAGAGAACGCTCTGCAAAAGGACGTGGCTCTGGACCCAGTCTAGGTCCAGGCTGTGGTCCACCTCGCCATCCAGCCAGGCCACACGCACCGCAGTGCAGCCCACCCACGCAGCTCCAGCCCATTCTCATTCTCCTGGAAACCCAGCACCAGAGTCAAAGTACAGCTGTCCGTACCAATTCTTCAAAAGCCAGAAGATGGTTGCACAGCCAAAGCCCGTGGCCACACTGAGATGAGACTTGGGCTGGGGCAGAGAAGCCAGGAACTCGCTGCTACAGCGGCCATCCTGCCAGGTGACCAGGTGGCTAACAGCTCGGGGCGCCAACACAGGGCTGATCCCTCCCTCGGTCCATTCACAGCCTGGAACAAAAGAGATGACCAAAAATGGAAAAAAGGTGTGGCACGGCCTGGATGCTACTCTGCTGGTGAGTTACGAAACACATGCTAATTGTCTTAGGATACGCCTGGCGCACCTGTGGGTCCCGATAGCACTGGGTTTAGTACTTGGCTCAACCACATAATGACTGTGGGACCCTGGGCACGTCACATATTCCCTCCATTTATCCCATCTGTCTGTTTTTCTCCTTTTTTTGAAGTTGATATCATATTTCGCCACATCCCCTAAGAGAAGAGAAGACATTTGGCCGGGCGTGGTGGCTCACACCTGTAATCCCAGCTACTCGGGAGGCCAAGGCAGGAGAATCGCTTGATCTTGGGAGGCGGAGGTTGCAGTGAGCCAAGATTGCGCCACTGCACTCCAGCCTGGGCGACAAGAGCAAAAAAAAAAAAAAAAAAAGAAAAGAAAAACTTAAGTATCTTTAAAGTCTGTCTAAAAAAAAAAGAGAGAAGACATTTGGCACAATCTCAAGTTCCTGGTCTCTGTCTTTCCAACCCTCATCATGACATTATTTAGACTTCCTTCGACTTGATTACCAGTAAATTTTCTCTTTTCTTTAGGTCTTAGCTGATTGATATTTATTTATTTATTTTTTAGACAGAGTCTCGCTGTGTTGCCCAGCACAATTTTGGCTCACTGCAACCTCCATCTCCCAGGTTCAAGCGATTCCGTGCCTCAGTCTCCCAGGTAGCTTGAGATTACAGGCCCATGCCACCATGCCTGGCTAATTGTTTGGATTTTTAATAGAAAGGGAGTTTCACCATGCTGCCCAGGCTGGTCTTAAACTCCTGAACTCAGGCAATCTACCTGCCTCAGCCTCTCAGAGCTAGGATTACAGGCGTCAGCCAGTGTGCCTGGCCCCTGATTGATTTTTAGACATCAAAATTGACTTTTAAGAAATCTGACCATCTCTACTTCATTTGTGTCTTGTGACATCCTCTGGATTTTTCTCTGCTCTCATCCAGCTATTTTGCCCAAGGCTGATTTCAGTGTCGGTCTTTCTGGGCAGTGTCTGAAGGTTCAGGTGCCTCTAAATATTTTTCATGTTCCATCTTTAAATGCCAGTTTGATTAGCTATAAGTTCCTTCCCTTCAATGCTTAAAAGCACTAATTTTGAGCTGGGCGCAGTGACTCATGCCTGTAATCTCAGCACTTTGAGAGGCCAGGCGGGTAGATCTTGAGGTCAGGAATTTAAGACCAGCCTGACCAACATGGTGAAACCCTGTCTCTACTAAAAAAAAAAAATACAACAATTAGCCAGGCATGCTGGTGCATGCCTGTAATCCCAGCTACTCAGGAGACTGAGGCAGGAGAAGCGCTTGAACCCAGGGAGGCGGAAGTTGCAGTGAGCTGAGATCATGCCACGGTGCTCCAGCCTGGGTGACAAACCAAGACTATCCCCCAACTCAAAAAAAAAAAAAAAAAAGCACTATTTGTGGTCGATTGCTACAAATTCCTCACTACTCCTCCCATTAAAAGGTGGCATCTGAATCCTCTTTCCTTGAACACAGAATCACTTTGGTGATGTGCTTGACCAAGAGAATGTGGAGGCAGTGACGTCTTGGGACTCCCAAGGCTAGGTCACAGGAAGTATTGCAGCTCCCACCCAAGTCTCTTACACAACTCTCTGGGATAATCAGACTCCAAGTAAGAAGTGCACCTACCCACTGGGTGCGGTGGCTCAGGCCTGTAATCTCAACACTGTGGGAGGCCGAGGTGGGCGGATCACGAGATCAAGAGTTCAAGACCAGCCTGGCCAACATGGTAAAACCCCATCTCTACTAAAAATACAAACATTAGCCAGGCATGATGGCGCATGTCTGTAATCCCAGCTACTCAGGAGGGTGAGGTGGGAGAATCACTTGAACCTGGGAGGCAGAGGTTGCAGTGAGCTGAGATCGCACCACTGCATTCCAACCTGGGCAACAGATCGCACCACTGCACTCCAGCCTGGGCAACAGAGTGAGACTCCGCCTCAAAAAAAAAAAACCAACATTGTCTTTTCATATGGAGTGTTGCTGTTGGAAAAAAAAACAATCTAACGTCAATCTGTTCCTTCTTTCATATGGGATCTGATCTTTCACTCTGCAAGCTTTCGGAATTCGGTCTTTGAAATCCTTAAACGTTCACTAGAATGTATCTAGCTGTGGCGTTTTCCTTATCTCTTCTTTGGCATTCTATAGGCATTTTCAGGCTAGGGCATTCCATCTTACTTTGTCAGTTATAGGAAATTTTTCTTCATTATTTATTCAAAGATTTCATTCTCTCCATTTTTATTTTTCATTTTCTGGTCTCCTATTATTTAGATGCTAGTGCATCTAAATAATAATTTGCATCCTCAGTATCTCTTAGCTCATATGGCACAGTGGCTCACAGCTGTAATCCCAGCACTTTAGGAGGCCAAGGCGGGTGGATCACCGGAGGCCAGGAGTTCGAGACCAGCCTGGCCAACATGGTGAAACCCTGTCTCTACCAAAACCACGAAACTATCTGGGCCTAGTGGCGGGTACCTGTGATCCTAGCTACTCAGGAGGCTGAGGCAGGAGAATCACTTGAACCCAGGAGGCAGAGGTTGCGGTGAGCCAAGATGGCGCCACTGCACTCCAGCCCGGGTGACAGAGTGAGACTCCAACTCAAAAAAAAATCTCGTAGCTCTTCTTTGGTATTTTCTACTTCTTTGTCCCTCCTTTTTCCTTCTGAGAGACTTCCTCAATCTGATCTTTCATTCTCTAGTTTGTTCTGGTTTTATCCATTCTGCTATCAACCCATCATCTTATATTATTTCAATTATATTTTCATACCTAATATTTGTGTTATGTTCTTTTTGTTTTCTTTTGTTCTGTCCTTGCTAATATCTTCCTTTAATATCATTTAGTATATCTAGAAAGTTTTAAATTTTTAGTGTGTCCATTCTTTTTGGGTTTTGTTTTTTTGGACATGTAGTCTCACCCTGGCACCCAGGCTAGAATACAGTGGTGTGATCTCAGCTCACTGCAACCTCTGCCCCCCAGGTTCAAGCAATTCTCATGCCTCAGCCTCCCGAGTAGCTGGGATTACAGGCACCCGCCACCAAGCCTGGCTAATTTTTTGTATATGTATTTTTAGTAGGGATGGGGTTTCATCATGTTGGCCAGACTGGTCATGTGACCCACCCACCCCAGCCTCCCAAAGTGCTGGGATTAAGGGCATGAGCCACTGCGCCCCACCTAGTGTATCCATTCTAACAGTTCTGCTTCTGATAGAATTTCCAGCAAATAATCCAGCACAGTTATTTTCCTTGTGCTCTTCAAATGCCCTGCTATCCAGGCCTGTGAGCTCGTTCTTCCTGGGAACACTGGCTACCCAGGATATTGGTAATATAAACGGCCAGGCCTCAGTTCCTATCAACCTCTGTGGCTGGGGAGGACAGACGGGCCCACAGGTAAAGCCACGGTTCATCCACCCCCATGGGTTTCTCCTCTGCGCCCCAAGAACAATGTGAAGAGGACTCTTAAGTCACAGGTCATCAGTCCTAGAATTTGAAGGGGACACCTGCTTTTCTCCACTGCCTTGATTACTGAAGACAGCTGAGCTCCTGTGAGCCGGGGGTTGGGGAGGTTTAAGGGGGAAACAGGCACTGCAGGCGCAACAGCCATGGTGAGCCGGGAGACCAGCGGCTCCCCCGCCAGGTTACCCTCCTGCAGGCCAGGCTGGCTCTCCTCTTGCCCCACACCCAACCCATCAACCCACACACACCAGCTCGAAAGAGCCCCATCACCCAGGGTTTCCCACGGTGCTCTCCCCTTTCTTGGTGTTTTTCTCTTACAATTCCCCTGAAACTGATCTTGGGTGCAAGAGCTGGCGGTCACGCTCATTCAGCATCTTGGTGGCAATTGTGGCAAGGGCATCCAGAGGTAGGATGCACTTACAACTCTGTGCCTGTGTGTGTGTGTGTGTGTGTGTGTGTGTGTGTGTGTGTGTTGCTGTTGTTTGTTTTTTGAGACAGAGTTTTGCTCTTGTTGCCCAGGCTGGAGTGCAGTGGCAACATCTCAACTCACTGCAACCTTGGCCTCCTGAGTAGCTGGGATTACAGGCATGCACCACCACACCTGACTAATTTTGTATTTTTAGTAGAGATGGGGTTTCTACTGTTGGTCGGGCTGGTCTCAAACTTCCGACCTCAGGTGATCCACCTGCCTCGGCCTCCTAAGGTGCTGGGATGACAGGCTTGAGCCACCGCGCCCCGCCTACCTGCCTGTGTTCATGTCGCTCTCGAGCTAGCAGCAAGCAGAGGAGTTAGAGTTAGTTAGGGTTAAGGGTGTGTGTTGTGTGGTGTGTGTATTAAATGAGTTAACACATGCAAAGCATCTAGAATAGTATGTGGCACACAGTGAGTGCTCAATAAATGTTAGTGATGACGATGATGATAAACCCACAGCTTCTAAACTCTGTGCATGGTCTCAATGCTTTTCTGGCAGCCTTTGAGGAAGATAATCTATTCCCTTACATATATTTTGTTCTCTCTTCTTCTCAAACAAGGAATGTTTGCCACACCTTTATGCAACGGAAGCACAACCACTGCCGCAAAATAGCAAACAATGTTGCCATCCATCACCAGTCCAGAGAAGTCAGCAGCGACTGAGAGTACCCCAGATCGCGTGGGAAGAGATGAAAGCCTGGCTTCCGCTGCAGAATGGCGCCCGCCAAGCAGCAAAGCAGGGCATGCACCCTAGAAAGCCACTTCGTGGCTGTGTCTCATCTCAGATCCCAGATCTAGGAGCCAAAGCCATTGTATTTTCCTATAAATTTCCTCACTGACAATGGAAGAAGCTGGGCATGACAGTGCTCACCTGCAGTCCCAGCTACTTAGGAGGCTGAGCTGGGAGGATCAATTGAGCCCAGGAGCTCCAGTCCAGCCTAAGCAACATAGCAAGACCCTGCCTCTAAAACATAAAAATGGGGGGCCAGGCATGGTGGCTCAGTAATCCCAACACTTTGGGAGTCTGAGGGGGCAGTTTGAGACCAGCCTGGCCAACATGGTGAAACCCCATCTCTACTAAAAATATTAAAAAAATTTAGCTAGACATGGTGGCGGGCACCTGTAATCCCAGCTACTCGGGAGGTTTAGGCAGGAGAATCGCTTGAATCTGGGAGGTGAAGGTTGCAGTGGGCCCAGATCGCGCCATCGCACTCCAGCCTGGGCAGCAAGAGCGAGACTCTGTCTCAAAATACAAAACAAAACAAAAAGAAGCAGTTTTCCACTCCCTTCGCCAACTCCTGACATGCTTGAACATTTTGATTTCTTGCATGCAGCGGGTGGAAAATGACGCCTCACGGTTTCTGTCCGCACGGCTCTAGTCCCTAACAACAGGGGACATCTTTCCAGATGCTATCAGCCATTTGTATTTCCTCCTTTAGGAACAATGCTGTGCCCTTCGCCCACTTCTCCACAGGGCTGTCTGTGCTCTCTTAGTTGCTGGTTCTTCACCCGCGCTGATCTGTCCTTCGCCCACTACCCACCAGCAGATACTTTGTCCCTGTCTGCTGCTCGCCTTTTAGCTTTCTTTTATGATCCTGGTTTCTCTGCTGCTTTTTCTGAGCCTGAAAGTGGAGTTTGGAAACCAGCGTGACCACAGGCCTTTCAGAGGACACTCGTCGCTCTCTCCCTGCCGCCAGCACGCTCCCAGTGCCCCCTCTGAAGCACTTAGTTCTCTGCTCACGTTACTCCTGCCCATCTGTGTTGACTGTGTTTTGGAAGGTAGAGGCTTCATTCCTTCATTTCTATCTCTCCCCCGGGGCCTCGAAAAGGGCTTTATATGTTGTAGGTACAGAAACCAAACTGAATTAAGGCTCCCATTAAAATCAGCAAGACTGGATCCCAAATGCGATTTCACTTGACTCCACTAAACAGGTATCACCCTCCCCAAGCTGCAGCTTTCCTCCTTCCCAGAAACAGAAAACAAACTCAGAAGACATGTGGGCTGGCTCAATAAAATATTAAGCAGCTCTTTCCAGCAATGCGGCTGATGGTTTGTGTGGCCGTCAGAGCGCCCAGGAGACTGGCAGAAAGGAAGGCACGTGACCGGGCCGCAATCATTAGCTCTCTGCTGTCCTCTTTGGGAAGAGTTTTAGTATTAAAAGGACATTTATTCTCATTAATGCAAAATTAAGGAGTTTTAAAAGCTTTTACAACCTAGACTCCCTCTGGGAGGTTAGCGTTGACACCCTAATCGCCTTCTGCTCCCCATACTGCTTGAAGTCAAGCAGCCCCCATGGCCCTGGCTGGCCCAACAACAGGGGAAAGGGAGGGAGGAAAGGAAGGACGGAGGAAGGGAAGGAGACAGAGCCTGCATCAGCTCCTACCATTACCCAGCCTCATCCTGGGAACAATTAAAGGGTACATCACTACATGCCATGCCCACTGACAAGGAAGTCACCACACACTTCAGGGCACTCTAAATTGCTGACCCTCCAGGTAGAAAGGGATGAATCCAGTGTTCATAACTACATCTCCCACAAAGTAGCCATCCATCTTCTGCTTAAAATGTTGATCTACAGTAAAATGTTGATTTTGTTGAAGCTGAGTGATGGGTATGTGTTGGTTCATAGCACTATTCTCCCTATTTCTGTATGTCTAAATTAAATCTTTTATAATTTTTTTTTTTTTGAGATGGAGTCTTGCTCTGTCACCCAGGCTGGAGTACAGTGGCACCATCTCAACTCACTGCAACCTCCGCCTCCCAGGTTCAAGCGATTCTCCTACCTTAGCCTCCCGAATAGCTGGGATTACAGGCACATACCACCACACCCAGCTAATTTTTGTATTTTTAGTAGACATGGGGTTTCACCATGTTGGCCAGGATGGTCTGAATCTCCTGACCTCGAGATCCGCCCACCTCGGCCTCCCAAAGTGCTGGAATTACAGGCGTGAGCCACTGTGTCTGGCCAATATAATTTCTTTTAAAGTTTGTTTTTTTCTGAGACAGAGTCTTGCTCTGTAGCCTAGGCTGCAGTGAGATGGAGCAATCAAACTCACTGCAGTCTCAACCTCCAGGGCTCCAGTGATCCTCCCACCTCAGCCTCCCAAGTAGCTGGGACTACAAACATGAGGGGCATACCTGACTTATTTTTGCACCTTTTGTAGAGACAGGGTCTCACTATGTTGTCCAGGCTAGTCTTGAACTCCTGGCCTCAAGCAATCCTCCTCCTGCCTTGGCCTCCCAAAGTGTTGGGATTTACAGGCGTGAGCCACCATACCCAGCCTTAAAAATTTATTTTAGTGCCTGCCGTAACAGGGAGCTCACAGCTTCCTACAGGAGCCTCATCCTTCCCCGGACACTCTGCTGGGAAGTCTCTCACTGAGCCACTGTGTCTTCAGCAGCTCTGGTTCTCCACCAACAACCTCCCCCTCCCCACCCCAGGCCTTCAAAAGTTCCTCAGACAGACTTGAATTCAAAAGCAGGGTTGACTTGCTGAAATGTGACCCTAAGCATATTATTCTAACCTCTCTGAATGTCAACCTCTCCTCTGCACAACAGTGACAACAGTGTGACCTGTGTCATCAGGTTGTTGGGAATATCTGATGAGATCGTGAGCTGATGCCCTCAGCCAGGGCCAGGCATGTGAAGTGCTCACTGTTGTTTCACTGGCTTAGTTCTCCTCCTCAAGGCCAAATAGAACACGTTACCCACCTCTGTACTGTGGCCGACTTCATAAGATGACCAACCAGAAATGCTTAGCAACTGAGCCCATGAAAAGGATACGCTGGGCGTCACAGTGGCTCATGCCTGTAACCCCAGGACTTGGGGAGGCCGAGATGGGTGGATAATTTGAGGTCAGGAGTTCATGACCAGTCTAGTGATCAACATGGTGAAACTCTGCCTCCACTAAAAATACAAAAATTAACCGGGCATGGTGGCGGGCACCTGTAATCCCAGCTACTCTGGAGGCTGAGGCAGGAGAATCGCTTGAACTCGTGAAGTGGAGGTTGCGGTGAGCTGAGATCGCGCCACTGCCCTCCAGCCTGGGCAACAACAGCGAAACTCCATCTCAAAAAAAAAAAAGATAAGCCCCAGAATTTTCAAAATCACGAATATGTAAATGACAACAAATGTGCCCAATTCCAAAGAGTACCCTCCATGTCTCGGCACCTCCTGCAACTCCAGCTACTCTCTTGGCTGTCTGCAGTAACGTTCTGAGATACGAGTAAAGAGAAAGCGATGGAAAAGGCACTCGGCTGAATCCTACAGAGAATCCGGGACGACACTCTGCTCCCTCTGCCTGTTTGTGGATGACGTGCTGATGATGTGAGAGTGGGCAGTTCCCCTGTTCACCTCACATTTGTACAATGTTCACCGATGCAGGAGGCAGCCCAGGTTCGTCCATTCCCAGAGACAGGGCCCTGTTCCCACGGCAGGATAACCCGACCCTTCACGGAAAGCCCTGCGCCGCCCTGCTCCGGTGCTGGAAGTGACTGCCACCGGCCTGAGTGAACCCAGAGCCCGGCATACCTTGGCCTGTTTTCCAAAACACGACTCCATGCATCTGGCCCGACACCCCGATGCCCACAACACTTCGCAGCAGCTGCCAGGGAAGGGCAGCAAGGCACTCGTTTAAGGCTTGGAGGATTCTACTCACATCCTGTTCCCGCCCCTGGAAGCAGAAGAGAACACGCTGGGCAGAGGAAGACACATGGGCAGTGGGAGGGGCGCAGCCTCCGAGGACGTCCTGGAGCAGGAATGTCAGGGGCAGCACCCACGCCCTGACACTTGACAGCTGAGGCGCTGCTGCAGGGGAGTTGCAGCAAACTGCCTGGGCCTGCCCTCTGCTGGGGAAGGACTGAGCTGAGAACAGTGCTATCAATAGGAGAAATAAGGCCGGGCGAGCCGGCTCACACCTGTAATCCCAGCACTTTGGGAGGCTGAGGCGGGCAGATCACCTGAGGCTGGGAGTTCGAGACCAGCCTGGCCAACGCGAAGAAACCTCGTTTCTACTAAAAATACAAAAAATTAGCCAGGTGTGGTGGCGGGCGCCTGTAATCCTAGCTACTCAGGAGGCTGAGGCAGGAGAATCACTTGAACCCTGGAGGCGGAGGTTGGAGTGAGCCGAGACCGAGCCACTGCACTCCAGTCCAGGCAACAGAGCAAAACTCTATCATTTATTTATTTTATATATAAATGTATATATATAAAATAGAATATATATAGAAATGTCTATATATAAAATAGAAAAAATAAAGGAAGGGAGCGGTCAGACCAGGGAACATGGCAGGAAGGAACCCGGAAGGAGGGTGGGGACAAGAGAGGCCTGTGGGACTCCAGGCAGAACCCTTGTGCTTTCCCCCATCTGGCCAGACCCTGGACCGTGAAACCAAAACCCGCAGAGGGAAGCAGGTTAAGGGCAAAGCCGCAGGAGCATGTGCGGGTGGCATCAAAGGGCACGGGCTGTGTGAAGGGGTGCAGGAGGCAGGGCTGAAGGGGAGGGGAGGCTGGGGCCTAATGATGGTGGCCCCTGGGCAAAGGGCTCTTCCAAAGGGAACGGGGCACCCCTGGGTCTTTCTGATGGCAGAAATCATCATTAGAGCTGCTTTTCAGAGGACTGACTGGGCAATGGTATAAAGTGATCTCAGCTCACTGCAACCTCCACCTCCCCATTTCAAGCAATTCTCCTGCCTCAGCCTCCTGAGTAGCTGGGATTACAGGCATGCACCACCACACCTAGCTAATTTTTGTATTTTTATAAGAGACAGGGTTTCTCCATGTTGGCCAGGCTGGTCTTCAACTCCTGACCTCAGTTGATCCACCTGCCTCAGCCTCCCAAAGTGCTGGGATTACAGGCGTGAGCCACCACACCCGGCCAATAGGTATATATTTACTTGATTTATAAGAATGACTTAATTATTCTGAAAACAAAAACAAAGTAACCAAAAAAAAAGATTAAATGTATAATTGCAGTTTAAAACATCTAAGGTATTTAATTAACTAAAATGGGATTAAGTATTATCTTTTTTTTTTTTTTTTTTAATTTTCGTAGAGATGGGGGTCTCACTAAGTTGCCCAGTCTGGTCTCAAACTCCTGGCCTCAAGTGATCCCCCCACTTCAACCTCCCAAAATGCTGGGATTACGGGCATGAGCCACCATGCCCAGCCTTTCAAAGGGCATCAAAAACAATAGTTAATGGAGCATTTATCTAATGGATTTAATAACAGTTAAAATGTTAGACTAAATGGAATAAGCTCTATAAGCTAAATTTCCAATATTAGGTAAAAGGGATCAGGCACTGTGGCTCACACCTGTAATCCCAGCACTTTGGGAGGCCGAGGTGGGTTGATCACTTGAAGTCAGGATTTCAAGACTGGCCTGGCCAACATGGTGAAACTCCGTCTCTACTAAAAATCCAAAGTTAGTCGGGTGTGGTGGCACACACCTGTAGTCCCAGCTACTTGGGAGGCTGAGGCAGGAGAATCACTTGAACCCAGGAGGTGGAAGCTGCAGTGAGCCGAGATTGCACCACTGCACTGCAGCCTGGGCGACAGAGCAAGACACTCTCTCAAAAAAACAAATTTTTTTTAGGTAAGAACGAGGATTCTGAATTTCCCATAAGTGAAACACATATTATGATTTTTTCCAAAGTAAATTATTTCTGCACACAAAAATCACCTCAAGGTCTCAGAGGCGTTTGAACCAGAGCGACTCCATCTTGAAGAGGGGCTGGGTAAAATGAGGCTGAGACCCGCTGGGCTGCACCACCTAGTTCTCTCTGTGACTTATTCGACGGTCAAGCGTTCTGAGTCACAGAAGGAAACAGGTCAGCACAAGACACATAAAGGCCTTGCTGATGAAATGGGTTGCGGTAAAGAAGCCGCCCAAAACCCACCAAAACCAAGATGGCAACAAGAATGACCGCTGGTCATCCTCACGGCTACACGCACACCAGCACCGTGACAGCTGACCGACGCACAACAGAATGCCCCTAGAGGGTCAACAGAGGGGAGGCATGAATTTCCACCCCTGTTTAGCAAATCATCAAGAAACAACCACTAAAATGCGCAACCAGTGGTCCTCAGGGCTGCTCTGCCCAGGCAGCATTCCTTAAATCTTTACTTCGATAAACTTGCTTTTACTTTACCAACTCCTCCCCCTGAAATCATGGGCAAGATCCAAGAACCCTCTCTAGGGGTCTGGATTGGGATGCCTTTCAGATAACAAAATTGCAAAATAAACTTCTACTTAACAATTGGAAGAGGCCTGGTATGGTGACTCACACCTGTAATCCCAGCACTTTGGGAGGCTGAGGCAGGCCAATCAGCTGAGGCCAGGAGTTCAAGACCAGCCTAGCCAACATGGAGAAACCCCATCTCTACTAAAAATATAAAAATTAGCAAAGCATGGTGGTGCATGCCTGTGGAACTGCTTGAACTGGGGAGGTGAAGGTTGCAGTGAGCTGAGATCACACCACTGCACTCCAGCCTGGGGGACAGAGCAAGACTCCACGTTTAAAAAAACTAGAGGAATCCAGAGAAAGTTCAGAAGAGAAGAAGAGGAAGAGAGTTGTGACCCAGCTCTCAAGAAACGTCAGCTGTTTGAGGCGCTAGCAAAGCTCAGTTCGAAAAGGCGTCCGAAAGCGGAGTTCTCAGACCTCTCGCTTCCCTGCAGTGAGGCTGCCTTCCCCTCCTGGGAAAACCTCTCACTTGCCCTGTTAGCCGGCTGGCCTTAGTCAGGGCAGCTCTTGGCTCCTAACATGCAGGAACAAGGGAGAGAAAGAAGGAAGAGAGGAGGGGTAGGATGGGGCAAGGAGTGCAGAGGAAGCACAGCCTTTTCCCAGGGAGCCGCCCCGAAGCCCACAAGGATTCTACGTACAACAGAGACCACAGCCAAGAGGAAGTGAAAGACTAAGGCAGAGGAGCCAGGTGGCTACGGGGATCCCCAGAGGGAGGAAAGAAGAGCAGGGTGGGGACATGGGGAGGTGGGGAAAGAAGAAAGGTTCTGGGAAGAGACATTTGTTTAGACCTGCATGGTCCAGTACCGAAAACTTAAGCCACACATGGCTAGTCTCAACTGAGACATAAATGTAAAACACACACACCAGATTGCAATTTAGTATGACAAAAAATATACACTATCTCATTTAATACTTTTTTTTTTTTTT